>JAOWBN010028760.1:0-22031 GCA_028565015.1 Pinguicula moranensis
AAACATGATCACACATTAATCAACATACTAGTCGTTTTAGTCACTTAGTTGTTCCTTTGCTAATGACTTTAAGACTAGGGACTAATTTAGAGTTTGATAAAATTATGGAGTTTCACAATTCGAGTCATCAACCCAAATGCTCCATAATATAATATCAAAGCCTCAAGGAACAAAATGATTTTAATCATTCAGTATACATAAAACTAACAAGAGCACAGTGCTCTAGGTCACACTTAACTAACATGATACACCTGACTGGATAGAGACATTTGAAATTATGTGTGATGCAAGTGACTATGCAGTTGGAGTAATGCTAGGGCTGAGGAAAAAATAGGGTATTTCGCACCATTTACTATGCTGGCAGAACCTTGAATGCCCCTGAGATTAACTATGACACTGCAGAAAAGGCAATCTTAGCAGTGGTGTTTGCATTCAACAAATTTAGATCGTACATTTGGGGAAGTAAAATAGTGGTTTATACTGACCACTCAGCCATTAATTTTCTCATGCAAAAACAGGATGTCAAGCCAAAATTAATCATATGGGTTCTACTTCTACAGGAATTTGATGTGGAAATAAACAAATAGCAAAGAATCTAAAAATGTGGTAGTTGATCATCTCTCATGCCGGGAAAATCATGCTGATAGTTAAATGAAAAAATGGCCAATTAATGACTCCTTTCAAGATGAAAGACTATTGGCCATTCAAAGCAGATAAGAGTCCTTGTTCACATACATTGTCAATTACCTAGCATGCCAAATCCTTCCTTATGGAGCATCATGGAGCTCGAAAGGAGATTCTTCTCACAAGTGAAGTATTATCTATGCGATTAGCCTGTGTTGTATAAATATTGCTCAGATCAGGTGATTCGCAGATGCATCCCAAAAGAAGAAATGTACTCCATATTGCCTCACTTCCATGCTTTAGAATGTGGAGGACATTGATGGAGCATTTGTAAAGCATGCTAACAATGCATGAGTTGTTGCATTTATTCCTTCATTATATAATGTTTTAGATAGGATCATTGCAGCCTGGTATGGTCCGGAGAATTTAGCTAAAATGGCTACCTTACCCACTATTCAAGGCTGCTACCATCGAGTTGCAAGCTTCAAGAAAAGGGAGATTAAATGCAACAAGAGAAGAAAAAGAAGAAGAAGAAACATCAAATGGTCTTACTCTAAGTTCAAGAAATACCTTGTTTCTGCTGAGTTTATTGTCAAAATACAAATGCAAGACCCTTAGCATCCAAAGACTGATCATATGAACTAAAGAGACCACGATCATAAGTTGAAAACAAGAAACCATCAAGTTCATTCTGCAGAAAACAAGAAAGCAACAAGTTCATTCTGCAAAAAAGAAGAATTAGAGCAGCAGAAGCAACTGATCGTAAAGCATTTTCCAGGAGCTATCAGGAGTGCATCAAAGTGATTTAGCATGATCTACCCGAAGTCGAATGCTCACATGCAGCTCAGGTACACACTGAAGCTCTGATGCATTGCTTTCAGTAAACTAGAAGCTTAGGAAAAATTCTGGAAGTAGTGAACTCGATCAGCCTAGAAAGCAGAAAGAACAAGACAGTTTTCTTGTTTGATGAAGATCATGAATTTTTCTATAAGCTCTCAGGTGTTTCCCTACACGTGCTGCTATACAACTTGCAGATAGAGACATACATGCCACGTTCAAGGAAAATCTAGAGCAAGATTCAGTCAAAAACTTATTAGAAACAACTTCCTCATCCATGGTCCAGGAAATGCCTATTTTTAAGGGATTTGTTATCCATTTTATCTCATATGTTTTGAGTAGCTTTTGGTGTATAAAGGAGAGGAATGAAAAGGGTAGAAAGCATGTCAAGCAACGGATAGAAAAACGATGTACTTTCCATTAAAAAAATCAGTATTAAAAAGTTACCAATGACTGTTTTCTTGCTATGACTGTTTTTGCAAAAACCTTACTGATTTCCCCAAAATGCTTGGCTAAATCCATTACACTTCTGTTGATCTGCAAGTTCTGACAGTGCCTGGAAGGATTGGTGAGGTGCATATCCAATTGCAAGACAATGGTATTGGTTTTAAGTTTTTAGATACACATGTATGTTTCTTTTCTTATTGACTTAGAATGGCCACCTAAACAAATAGGAATTGAATCAACAGCTAATGAGGATTTAGGGGTTTTGTTAGTTCACTTAAAGCTTATAGTATAGCAGCTTTAACCATCAAATGGGGCGGTTAGTCCATTTCTTAGTTAAGGTGACATAAAACTAAAGTGTAGAGGATGGAGTATCCGGTTAGATCTCTTAGATTCACACTCTTAATGAGCTTTTATGATCTTAATGCTGCTCTGATAGTTGAGTTAGAAGACTGATAAACCGGTTAGGGAGTAAGGATTACAAGTAGAAAAGTAATGGTTGGAGACCTACACATTAAGTACCATAAAACTGTCTAAATGTGCACCTATGATCCTCTTGCTTCCAAGGCTATTTCTCATGGACTAAAGGTCAGCAGAAGTATGTTTCTCCTCTTATAATTAATCTAGATTTCATCTTTGATTCCTTGGTTATAGTTCCAGCATTTATTTGCAACAAACTTCCCCCATTTCTTATGTTTATGCAGCAACAGATCAGAACAAGAAGCAGTGAAGCATACACCTCCTTTCTCTGTGGATTCGACCATGTGCTCTCCACTTGCTACCCCTTTAGCTTGTGTATTATGATTTAGGATGACCTTGAGCTAATTTTCCAGCAACGACACTGAAGAAAATAAGCCATCAGAAACTATAAAGTGTTTCAACCCACTAGTAATCTCCTCAAATTGTGCTGAAGGGTACATTAGCAAACAATTAGACTGATGGGCCGCAAATTATGTTGAATACCATAAAAAGGCCAGTGACAAACAACCTTAAATGCCTATATAAAAAACCAAAAACCTCCCGCTCACTCTCAAACGCTTGCACTCAAACTCTCTGCACGAACACTGAAAAGACACAGCCATTACTGCACAGCAGTCGCTGACTAGTCTTGCTAGCCACATTTCATGTCGCCAATTGTTGCTTTCGTCGTGCGCACCATCAATTATGGTAACAAAATCTGAACCTCAGGGTAAACTTAAGGTGGCGAAAGCCCAAGAATTTTATGATTCTACTGTGGGAATATTAGATGTCATTAAGGAACATGGGATGTCTGCGGGGGTTTTAGCTGGTCTTCATCTTGCAGTGAGTGATACAATGCGGACAAAATTTCTTGGTAACCCGGTGGAGTATTCTATAAACCTGATGCGTGAGTTCTATGCAAATCTGGTTATGGATTAACGAGGGAAAGTTTGAGTTCATGGATTTTTGGTACCCTTTAGCCCTGAAAAAATAAATGAGGTATTCGGTCTGCCAAATATGGATAAGGATGAGTATTCCCACTTCCTCAGGACGGTCCAGATCTGAAGTAAGTGGCTCAATTTTTGTGCTGCCCTTTCATGAAATGGAAGCAGTCTACAGGGCTAAAGTCCGTTGAACGGGGTGTCACCATGGCCGACTGTCACTCGAACACAGTTTTGTGTCACATGTTCATTTACATCAGAATGATAACCATAACTCACACTGCGGATGTCAAGCTCAATAGACTGTTGTTGATCTATGCCACGAAGACTATGATGACGATTGATGTGGGGAAGATTATTTGCAAGGATATCATGGATCACCTCACAGCCTTGGAAAAGCGTTCCAATTTGCTTCACTATCCATCTCTGATCACGGCATTATGCTCGAAGGCATGTGTACCAGTGCCACCTTAAGAGAAGCTGGCACCAATTACTTTGGATATCAGGGCCATTTTGTTGTCTAAATTAGGTGTATACTCGGAGAGGATCAAAAGTCAATCCGCAGACATCCCAGACCACTCTATCCATCCCACACCAGTCTGTCCTACACCAGCCAGTTCCAAGCAGAAAGGTAAAACTACCCTACACCAGCAAGTACCCCATATTACTAAATTGTAGGAGCCAAGTGTAGCCTCAAAAGTAGCGCATGCCACCAAGTAGAAACACTAGAGAATGTTCATGGATCACGTGTATAGCTGCTCAGTTACCATCCATACAAATATTGTTCTGATGGCGGCCACACAAGGGATCCAATTCCCTATCAGCCCGTTGCCCCCACCTCTACAGAAAATCACACCACAACCTCCTAATGCTGAAGACAAAGGAGAGAGTGAGTCTGAGGACGAGTCTTTAGCTTTTGAAGCTGCTCTGTCTGGATCTGACTGAAGATTCATCGGCTACCTCAAGGGAGTAATATTTTTATTGCATTTATCATTTTTCTCCAATGAGGGCAGTGTTCGGTTTAAGTTTGGGGAAGGATGCATTATTTAAACCTTTATGGGTTATAATCCATTTGGTTGATTTGCTAGTTGGTTAAACTGCTTTTATCCTGTTTTGAATTATTTTGTTTCATTGCTTGGACTTTGATTTAATCTGGTTTGGACTATCTATTTTGAATTATGGTGTGATTTGTTTTGTTCAGTCATTTAGCTTCCCGGCATTGTTAGATGTTACTGTGCATCATGCTTAGTTGAAAATGATACATCTTATGCATTATGTCATGAGTTTGAGGAAGGATTGCATGGTAAATACGAATTAGTGACTAGCGCATTGTGGGGACTATGTAGAAGTGAAACATTCTGAATGAAGTCCGTGGTTGAATAGGAACTGTGAGGGATTCTTCTACTAGAAGTAGTTCACTGAGCCTAAACAAGCTTGAGACAAATTATGTATAGGAAAAAGTAAAAGCAAAATAGCCAAAAACCCAAAATCTTTTTTGTATGTATTGTGAGGAGTAGCTAGGCATTTCTATATACTCACTCAAAGCTCAAAATGCTACTTCGAAAGAAAAGAAAAGAAAAGGAAGGAGCATCACTTATGTGAATAAATGCTCTTAGAATGTATGCATTGGAGGTCTAAAAAATTCATTGTAAAAATCTTGTAAATAGCACACTTGTGGCTTAAAAATTAAGTCTATCTCAATCGTTGACCGCCTTGGCATGGCAAATATTAAGGGTGATGAAAAAGGTTGAAGGGGACAGTAGGAATACTGTTCAACTCATGGGCCTAAAACGAAGAAGTTCACCAAAAGCATAGGAATCATATGCCACTTTGCGAAATTCTTTGAAACAAGCAAATTTTCTATAAATAAAGTGACTATATGTATTGATGCATATATTCTCAAGTATTATGTGTGCCTGCGAAACCCATTGCACAAACATTTATCCAAAAAAGGATTGGGTTCCTTAATGAGCTTAGAACATTACTTGAGAACAAGCAAAGGTTTAAGTTAGGGGATGTTTTTAAATGGATTTTATACCAACTTATAACTGACTTTTATGCTTAGATCTCACAAATCCTCAAAAGATAAAAGTACATTTCATACATCTTTTTCTCGCGTCTTGCAAGATTTCGATGAATTGGTCACACAAAAACAAAAATAGAGGATGAACGACAACAATCGCAAGGTCATGGCCCCAAATCCTATAGGACGTAACTCCACCCGAAACACCACCTCATATTTTGGCGGGACAAGAGATAAACCCTATATGCACTTAAGTAATGGATGGACGAATCTACCCATACTTAGGAGAAAATATCTACCCGATAGCTTCTCTCGGAAGCTAATTATTTCTCACCACAAAAAAGAAAAAGACTTCATCCATTTGCGAGATCGAGGAGAAGAAGTAGAGGACAAAAAGACAGGAAGACACTGGAGAACTCTTGAGGAGGATAAGGGAGGAGCTATTGCAACTCCACGATTCAACAATAGGGGTTCCTTGAATCATGAACTCCAAACTTGTTTGTCTTTGTGAAGCTCGTGCATCGAGCATGAGCTAAATCCATACTCTAGGGAGTGACGTAGCCCTTTGTGTATTTTTTAGAGTTTTTTTGAAAGTTATGTTGTAAGATAAGATGTTGAAGTTGTTTGGTTTATTGCACTTCATTATTAACTAGTATGTGCTCGACGACCATGTGTTAGTACATAGGCTTTGTTCGAGATTCGAGAAATGAGAACCTAGCTAGAGATGGTAAAACTAACACCAAATACCATGAACATGAGATTCAAGAGATGAGTGTTAATGGGAAAGGTGCCACCGTGTGCGAATTTAATGAGATTAAAGCCTCTTAGTAGGCCGCATGAGATTCGAGAGATGAATGCGAACCCAATAAGTGAGGATTTTGTGAGAGTAATTCTTGGATTTCTTAGGCGCGAGATTCGAGAGATTAGCGCCTACGTACTGCATAAGAGGAGCTACTACTCTAGAGAAATTAATAGTTGAAGACAGGAATCCAATGGGAAACTAAGCTTCAAATCTAATTGTCGAGGTAAGAAACTAACTCCCCGAAATGCGTTAAGAGGTGAAGTCATTGCCTTAGATCTTTCTCCAAGAGAAGTTATCTTTTAATTTTTGCCTAGAAAACTAAAAAATCGAAAAGAGTTATTTGCATGGATACATTTATATCATTGTCTTTAGTGTAGGAATTAATGCCATATTGGTCCAATTTGCATTCGAGCTCACTAAACTTTATGTTTATGTTCTACAATCTTCGTGGTTCAACGCTCAACTTCATCACTTTATTACTTGTTACAATTTGTGTATTTACAAGAATCAACCAACAGCAGACTCGGAAATTGGTTCTTTGGTCTTTCTTCGGTCTTTTCCTCAATTGGAGATAGTGAATTCCATCCTTTTTCATTCAAAGTGTTGGAAGTCATATTTCTTTTTTGTTTGTCATCCATGAAATAGCAATCTTGCCTTTATCCTGATTCCCCGAGAGGTCATCGGTACTCTTGATTAAAAACTTGAAGTTGTTTTGCGGGGAGTGTCTATGTCGATGAGGAGATATTGGCACATGCTTCCCTCTCCGGCATTAGTGGAATACTTGGGTTCCTTAGTTGAGTAAGGGCGTGGTTTTTCTTCGTATAGAGAGTCTTCTCTTGGATTTTTTACTTAAATTTGCTTTGACGGCAGTGAGCCATCTGATGGAGAAAGTGACTAAGGTAACGCCACGACGTCTTTGTAAACTGTATATTTAGACCAACAAGCAGCTCGAGTTGTCACAAACATTTGAGATGGTCGTATTGGAGGGGCGTGTCTCCTTTCCACATGGATCGTTGCTGGATCCCTCACTCGAAGCCTCTCATTTTTCAAGTCTTTTGAACATCGGTCCTTTAGCTCCCGTGTAGTCACCACTTCAGTTGGCTTCGGAGTTGGTTCCTCCAAAATGCCAGGTCAACGGGGAAGTAGGATAGTTCAAGTCGAAGAGTCCAGTGTACCCTTGGTTAGCCCACAATCCCTACCTTGAGGCTTCTTTCGAAGTCAGTTATGAAAAGGCAAATAGTGAGTTAAATTACCTTGCACTAAACGGTCGGCATTGATATGAGAAGGTACCTATAGTTTATGGGTATGATGAAGGTTTTTGCGCTTTGATGGAAATGGCCAATGCGGATATTTCGGGAAAAGATCAAGGTGTTCTGACAAAGCAAAAGCTAGAAGAGATGATGGCCAAGAATCATTTCATAAGCAGATAGGTATTGGAAATGGCCAATGCGGATATTTCAAGAAAAGACCATATTGTGTGCGCATCTTGCGCGCAAGGCTACGTGTTCCATACGTATTGTCTTTCAGCATGTGCGTCCTACCTCATTCATATGCTCGTATTTGCGAGCATGCCTTCCTTGTGCCCATATGTTATCCAAGCGTGTGGCACATTGTGCTCGTGCTCGTGGATGTCTTGGCCTTTCTCTCATTTCATACAAAGGTTTGTCTTCTTTTACGTGGTTTCACAAACCTCTCATTATAATGTGTCTATTTCTTTTGAGCATCTAAAAAAAAGTACTCCATCCTTTGTAGTCTTGCTCGAGGCCAATGTACCAATAGAGTGAGCTCCAAACAGATTAATCATCTTGTATGAAACTCCTTTGCCAAGTCACTAATAGTTTAGTTTCATGAACATATCACTATACACACGAGGCTGAACTCTTATCCCATATGGATTTTCTTAATTGAAGATTACTCTAGGAGTGTCCATTGATATAACCATTGTATATACGTTTTTCTTTACTCAAGGTACACAAATAAGTGTAGGTCCAATGTTTATTAACTCACCTAAATATATTTTGCGCCACAATTACCATTTGCTCTCTAATGAGCAAATTAATACGATGAGTCTTCATTCATTGGACGAGCGTTCGCGTTCAAGTCCCAAACAAACCCCTCATGGGAACCATGAATAAACTGTCTCTCTCATAGAACCAACAAAGTTGTGAATTCTATATTGTACAAAGGATTCCCGATTATCCAATTCATTTAGTTCCCAAGCTTAAAGGAATTCGATCTGTTCAACAGTAATGAGATCTTCCCAATCAAGTCAAAGAACCAAACATCATGGATCATATTCTCTCAGGGCTCTCAAGCTTCAGATAACTTATACATGATCATCTTTATGATGTGATAGGTGTATCTTGGGCTGATGGAGAATCACATCCCAATTAGTCTTATGTAGAAATGTTTTTCCACATATATGAGTATCCATCTAGGCGACGTTACACCAACGTCCTAAGTCAGTCATTTCCTTCACAAAATTTATGGGCAACTACAATGGTCATAAAAAAATACTGACATCCCTATTAGGGTTCCAGTCAATTAAATCCAATCGACCACAGACTTAGTTTTAGATTGTAATCTTGAAGTTCAACTCTCCACAAAACACTTCTTGTTGGACTGTCAACATACATATATTGCAACCATGGTTTTCTATCGATGCTTGATTTTATACCCAGTACAAAATATAAACGAATACGATAAATGTAAATTTCATTCAAAATGAACAATTCAACATTATATTGTTCAATACATGGTTAGCAGGGTACTAAGTCTAAAATTCTTCGCTCAATACATGGCTTGAACAATCTCTCACTTGCCCTAAGCCTAGAGCACATGGCCCATTTCAAAAAGTCCTACATCGTCTAAGTGCTTCTCAAACTTTTTTAGTCGGCAACGTCTTGGTAAACGGGCCACCTAGATTATCCTTAGATGTAATTTTCTCTATGGTGACATCTCCTCGATATAATATCTCTCTGATGCGATTATACTTCCTCTTGATATGCTTCGACCTCTTGCAGCTTTCAACAGCCCCACTGTTGTCACAATAGAGTGTTATAGCCTTATCCATGTCTGGAACGACTTCCAACTGAGTCAAGAATTTACAGAGTCAACTGGGCTCTTTGGCTACTTCTAAAGCAGCAATATATTTGGCTTCCTTGGTGGAGTAAGCAATACAACTTTACTTTATGCTCCTCCATACAATGGCATCACAACCAAGGATGAACACAGATCCAGGCATGGATTTCCTAGAATCCTTGTCTGCTTGGAAATCTGAGTCAGCATATTGTCTTTCGTTCTCCTAAAATACTTTGAGAATGATCCAGATTGCATTCTCGTGATCTAATCCATGATTTTATTTGATTGTCTATATCATAGCAAATTTCATGCCAAGTACACAACATGGCGTACATGAGGCTTCCTACAGCTGAAGCATAGGGCACAGTTCTTATGTTCTCTTCCTTTTGATGAGTCTCTGGTCATTGTTCCTTCAAAATGGTGACTCCATTTTAGAAGGGAGGCATCACTTCTTGGAGTTCTCCATCTTATATTTGACAATCATCTTGTCTATATAAGACGTTTGAGATAGTATTAACATCTTCTTCTTGCGATCCCTAATCACTTTGATCCCAAGAATGTAACTAGCCTCTCCCAAATCTTTCATTTGGAACTGTCGCGCGAGCCACTTCTTTACTCCTGCTAATCTAACTACATTGTTTCAAATGAGCAAGATGTCATACAATGTAAAGAACTAAGAAAACTACTACATCACCATCGATCTTCTTGTATACACATGGTTCATCATCACTCTAATAAAACCATAGGACTTGATGGTGTCATCAAATCTCATGTTCCATGATCTAGAAGCTTGCTTCAATCCATCAATGGACCTTTGCAATTTGCAAACCTTTTACTCTTCTCCTTTAGCAATGTACCCTTCTGGTTGGACCATATAAATGGTCTCTTCAAGATGGTTATTCAGAAATAATGTCTTGACAAGCATTTGTCAAATTCCCATATCAGGGTCCCCCATTACACATTTAAAGGGTAATGGATCATCTCTTTATTATTTGTTAACATCACATGCTTCACCAATAAGACCATAGCATGCAAGCTATGTCACAACGCTCCCACTATGACAAAGAGGTACCTGAAAAGGTGTAGTTTCATTTTCCTAATAACTATTAGGGGTCGGTTCATCATTGGGTCATATCTTATCAGACTCAAACTCTTCATGTAATATTTTACTTCGAGGCTTGTGCTCAAGTGCAAAGTTGTCTCATAACTTTTTCTTTTTCATGTTGGATATCTTACAAGCATTTCTTGATTATCTTATATCCTTTGATTTGTCTTTGAGCAATATGAATCCTTCAAGTAGGTTTCAAATCTTGAAAACCGTTTATGTGCAACGTCATGCACATGATTGTGTCTTCGGTTCAATAATTCTTATTGAATGATCATCTAACTCTTTGATTTAGAATTTCATTCTTATTAGTCACTAATTTTTTGTCCCATTCAGAATGTAGCTTAGTCTAATATGCCAAAGAGTCTTCCTCTGAAGGGTATTGCTCATCTTGGACTTGGCATAAGATACAAAGTGAGCAGCAGCTGGGCTTTATAGTTTTGTCGCATATGAAAACTATTTTATGACATGACATATGCTTCAAAGTTTTAAACCTAAATAGTACTTGCATTCATGATGTAAATAGTTTCAAAAACAAAAGTAATAAGCAAATGTCAATACCAAAACATTGTTTTTCTTAAAGCAATTTAACTTTTAAATTTAAATCTTTGGATGCCCCTATTAGGGAGGTATGTTAGGTGTAGTGAGATGTGAAACTATTTCACGCTCTACTAGATAGTACTTGAACTTATAGTGCAAATATTTACCTTCTTGATCCAATCAAGGGAACTTTAATGACTTGCCTAACTGCTTCTTAGCTTTTGCATGAAATTCTTTAAAATTTTCAAAAGTCTTAGATTTTCGATGCATTAGGTAGACAAACATGTATCTCAAATAATTGCTAATGAATATGACGAGGTATTGATGACCACTTCGAGACTCAATATTTAATCGCCTACATACATTTGATTTTACGAGTTCCAATGGTTCTTTCGACACCATCACTTTTTCAGGAAAAAGTTGTCTAGTCATCTTGCCTTCAAGGCATGACTCAATGACTTGCATTGATCCAACAACTAGATCTTTAAGAATATAGTTTACCTTCTGATACTATTACTGTATAACCTTATTATATCGGTTGTATGATAATAAGGAATAGTAATGGTTTTAATTTTGAATTATCGTTTGAAAATTGTACGGTACGGTAATGGTAATTACTGTTATCGTATCGTTAAATGCCGTTTACCATTTCGAAAACGGAGCCATTTAATTTAGGGCACTTCAATGAAAAATCATTAAAATTTATTAAATTAATTATTTGAACTTATTTATGTTGCTTAATCATGTTTTATTATATCTGTACAATGCTACAGGTTTTCTAAAATTAATTATAACTAAAATTACAAATTTTATATTGTCATTTTTAAATAAAATAATATTAATAAAATTTGAAATTTTCTTTAAGGCTGTTTGAGCGAACAAGAAAAATTGTGAATAAATGGTTATCATATCATAAACACTAAATTTTTTTTCAAAAAGTAAATAAAATAAAATAAAATAAAAATGGCGGTAACGGTAAAATACCGTTACCGTACCATTTATCAAAATACCATAACAGTACGGTTTCTGATATTTTGGTACGGTAATGGTAATGAAAACCCATTACCGTAAAAAATGGTACGATAATGGTACTAGCCATTACATTATCGTTTGCTCAGGCCTAGGGGATTCGGTCCACATAAATGTGGTCCAAACACAGGTGCCAAAGATATATATCTTTGTCATCTCCCATAATCTCCTGCCTCTTGGGCGTTGCGGCATCAATTCTCAACAATTAAAGCTAGGTTGAAGTTACTCTTCCAACCCATCTAGTTTTTCCCAATTAATTTGTCCATAGACAACACCGAGAGAATTAGGTTTGACATGGTGCAAAATTTGAATGAATAAATGAAAATAGCTTAAGCCTTAAACTCAAGCACCAAAAATAAATATACAAGTTTTGATCAAAGTAAAGATGTGTGCATGATGCAAGTGTAATCTTAATATAAGCCACGAACAGGTGACTTTATCCATGAAACCAAGTGTACCGGTGGAGTTAGTCAAATGATCCGCTAATCAAACAAAGACAATTTCAAAATGCTTCAAGTCTCAAATCAACAAATGGATCTAAATTTTTTTTTGGCTTTCAACATGCATCAATCATCATTATTTGTTCAAGACTAGGGTAATAGTTTAACCTATTCCTCATGAGTATAACCAACTATTTCAAGGCCTAAGACTTCCTCTTGAAGATGCCTCCGGTGGGGTCGGTCAAGCCCAATATCCATCTCTCGTTCCTATCCTAATTGGAAATCAACCTTGGTATTGCCTTAGAGGTAGACACTATACATTAGGGGGACCAGCACATTCGGTGACTTAAGGCGCTCCTGCGGGCTCACGCTGCTAACCAATAGTAGATACCATGGGCTAAATTGCCACAAAGTCAGCTCCCAATCATTATTCTACAAATGTATCATTTAGGGATTTTAAAACTACTGTAATTCTCCCCTACCCATAGTTCAAGTTTTATACATCATTTAGGTATGCATTAATTCATTCATCTCTTTTTTATTCACAATTAACTAAATGAATGCATACATACAAGCATAAGCTAGTGGGCTTCCTATTTCTACAACACGTGTAATCACATATTCATAGTTCAATATCACATAATGAAAGCAAGTAAATATAGTGAGGATGTGTGTTGGGTTCCCCTAAGTAAAGCCCAAAATAAAAGGAAAAATCTAATATATTACACTTAATCGTCTTGAATCTTCAAGGGATTCTTTAGGACATCTCTTCCTCGTCTTTAGGCCCAATCTCATGAAACAACCCATAGAAGTAAAAGCTAGGTCAAAATTTGACCTAGGAGACGAGTGGGCTACCGAACGATCATCTAGCCTGGCAGTCATGCGCTCGCGCTGTATTAAGGATCTTGGTACTACATATATTAACTTTAAAATTAAACAAAATAGGCTGACCATGTAAACATGTGAATGAATCAACTCCCACATCATACATGATATCTATACGCATAGGGCTAATAAATCTAAAGCCAAATATCGGATTCGTTACCCTTGAAAACCTCTAAGCAATCTTCTATCCACAAGGAAAAATGCCTTCATCCTATATGCTTCAAAACCACCAAGGTTTCTTAGCTATATCCTGGAACTATACTTCAAGATGGTGGATCTCTTTTGTACTCCCAAAAGAAAAGTAGACACAATCCCAAAACCCATTTTTAGTTAGATATAATCTCAAGACATAAATAAAGATCTAAGGAACAAGAGAAACAGTCCATTTTCTTTCTTCTAAAAATTCTACCACCACCCCTACTCGAGAATTGCAAAAATCTTGACTTAGTTGTTGTAAAAGAAACTTGTATTGTGGTTAGGGGATTGCCTTATACTACAACTAAGTCGTGATTTCTTATAATGTTACATGCACGGGCTGTGCCCAAAGCATGGGCCCTGTATGTTCGGACCATGTAGGACACTTGAGCCGTGCATGGCAGTCTCAATAAAGGGCTTCGGGTATTGGTAGTCTTAAATGTTTTATTTTTATTTTCCATAAAATTAGAGTCTAACTTGAGATTATAATTAAGGTGTTCATTATGAGGCCCTATGGAAATATAATTAAAGTTTTATTTATCATAATTAAGTTAGATTTAATTAATATTCTAAATTAAGGGTATTTAAAAGATTCCTACTTGGTCAAGAATTCTACACTTAGTTAATTGGGCCTAAATTGAACAACAATTAATCTAAGTCTTGACCTAACTCCTCACTATAAATATAAGGTAATCCCCTACCTATATTAAAACTTCATACAAGTTTGTTTCATTACAACTGATACGACCAAGGA
This sequence comes from Pinguicula moranensis, assembly GCA_028565015.1. NCBI lineage: Eukaryota > Viridiplantae > Streptophyta > Magnoliopsida > Lamiales > Lentibulariaceae > Pinguicula > Pinguicula moranensis. The sequence goes on from JAOWBN010028760.1 coordinate 14,160, forward strand.
AAAGTTCCCTTTGATCTCCATACAACTTCCGAAGCAGAGGGGCAGAATAACTAGCAGATTATTGCAGTGGGGGCATGTGTGCGTGTGTGAGAAAATAAGAGATATCTTATCCCAACTTTAGTCACCCGGAATTGCTTGTGCATTACGATGGCCAATCTGGCCTATTTATAGAGTTTATAATGGGTTAAATGGTCTTTTCCTCGAGATGTAACAGGTAACCGTCTAGCCCACCTGTGGACGATGGCCATTGTGTTATCTTGTTGTTGGATGGCAGAGGCCATTTCTCGTTAACTTGTGAGCTTTCGAAGGATCAAGCTTATCGGGTGCTGCAACAAGCTTTTGCTGGGGTATGTATGTGAACACTTTTTTCGTAGAGTCCTAGAATGTTCTACATAGGTGATCCTCCTCAACCTCGAATGAGTTAGTATGAGGAGGATCACTGAGGTCTATGAAGTTTTCTTTTATAGGTAACTCTGTGGCGTCTCCTTGTAAACAAGCTTTTTAATGGGCCTCTTACCAGGATTTTAACTCCCACATCATGAATCATCTAAGTTTGAAGGTTATATATTTATAGCCCTTGAACCATCACTTTTTCCCTCTTTTATATTTTCGTAGATGTTTAGAGTACCTTTCATGACTTTTCTCTTCTTCGTGATTCTTTCTCCAACCGTAGTTCCCTTGCCTTGATGGTTCATATGCATCAATCGTTTAACAATTTTTATATTTATTTCATTCAATACATGTAGTGGGATAGTTTTTCTTGTTTGACATATGGGAGGGCCCGAAGACCATCGAGTTTGGAAAAATCTTCCGATCGTCTGGGGAAAGTTTGCTAGTCACCGTCGAGGTCGAGGGAGAGGGATCTTTCTTTAACCAATTCTCCTTCAACTTCTTCCCCTTTCTTAGGCAGCCAAGTTAGATCCTCTCTTGAGGTTGATTTGCATGAATCTCTACCTCTCAAAGGGATTGTCTCAAAGATTACCCGAAGATCTTTAGACACGATTAGGGTGAGATGCCATGTCTCAGATGATGAAACTTTGATAGTGCTTTCTCCGGAGACAAAATTCTTCATCCTCCCCTGGGTATTTTACACTTTTCAAGACTCACCTACAGAGGGGTTCCACCTCCCGTTCCATCCGTTCATTCTCTCTTTCTTTCTGAGATATCGGCTATACCCATTCTTGTTTGTTCTGAGCGCATACACATACCTTGTGACCTTCATTATTTTGTGTCAGATTCTACCTTTGAGGCTCAATCTCCGCATGCTTTACTATTTCTTCCAAGCTCGTTTCAATTCTCATCCTTCAACAAACCAAATGGTATCTCTCTATCCCCGTAAAGGGATGATACTAACCTCAAATCTATCCACCTCATACGGGGTTTGGAAGAGGCATTTCGTTTTTGTCAAGACTTTCCCCACGTTTTCCATAATGCTTCCCTCTTCTTGGACTAGTTTGGTTTGCTCTCTTAATGCCAATTGTAGAAGTCTTACCAACGAGGTAATGTCTCTTTTGTCCATAACTATAAATTCCCTTACAAAGTGTTCCTCAAGGAGGCGATCTTGGCTCGGGTGGGTCTTTCCCCTATGTGAGTGGCCTTTTCAAGCTCCTTGGGTGAGCGAGGTGTTCTTCCTTTGATAGTTTGTCACGATATGCTCATTTTACTAATTGTTAAATTTACTTTGTTATGGCGATGAACATGCTGGGAAGATCTCTTTGTTACTTTCCAGAGGAGCTCGTCGAGGAGCATAAATCGCCAGAACCTTTACTGGCATGCCCACCCAGAGAATCTTCCACTACTAATAGAGGTATTTCTCCAGCAGAGGTTCCTCTAGAATAATCTCTTATGGTGCGAAAAGAGTCACATGAGGTTACGTTTGAGGATCTAGTGAATTTGGCCTTGTTAATGCTGGTCTTGCCTCGGTCGCCTTCGATGGAGAGGTTGACCCTGTGGAATCAAGCTCGGAATGCGGCCAAGCCTCGAGGGAAGGAACTCAAGAAACGTTATCCCGAGCACAAACTGTGCAGCGCTTCTATTCCTCGGATCAGGGATCTTCCCAGGAACAAGGTTCCAGATGCCAATGCAGAGTATGCTCCAATAGGAGTGGATCTATAGGGCGGAGGAGACTTATTTTGAGGAGTATTTGAGAGCCCCTTTCAAGCACTAGCCAATCTGGTTGATGTGAACATTACTGGGTAATCTACGAGTGTTGATGGAGAAGGGCTTTTATAGGATATTGCGCCTGAATCAGTTCTCGGCCTAGCTGGTGGGTATCACTAATCTTTTTTCCTTGCTGCTTTTTGTCAGACCTCTTATCTTATACTTTCTCCCAGATATGATGACTTTGGCGAATGCCTTACAGGCGCATGCTGTGAATTCGTTCAAGTTTGTATAACCATTAAGGTGGAAGAAAGTAGTGTCGACGAAGAATAGAAAGGGAACAGCCTACAACCTGTCCCAGGCTCGGGATGAGGCGACTATTATAAAGGCAGCTATTGAGGAGGAACAAGAAGGATTGCAGGCTTCGTTGGAGTGATCTGATCGGACAAGAAACAATTGGAGCGCCAATTCCATCAGCAAGGAGAGGAGTTCAAATCTGTGAAGTCGAAACTTTGGGGAGGGATTCTGGAGGATTGCTTCTTGGGCCAAGTTTTCAAGGACGCTTTTCGCTCTTGTCTTCAAAAAACTAGAGTAAATGTATGACGCCACCTCCGTTTCCTTCTAGGAAATAGTAAAGTGGCATACAACCCTGCGTTCCTCGACCTCAGCAAGGATGAGAACTTCGAAGATTATCCTCTCTTCGCACCTCCACGTCTTGTACCGTACCCCTCCACTTCTTTTCCTTGACCCACTCCGAGAACATATACAGTCAATTTGGTAGCCTATCAGAAGTTGGATAAAGTGTGATAACTGAGGGTTATCCACATTTATCCATTGTCCAGTACACACGCAGTAGTTATCCCCCGGCCTGAATGATAACTGCTCGTCCCAGGATATCTGCGTGTCAACTCCTCAATTTTTATCCCACAAAAATTGGGCGAATTTTGTTGTCCCACTTTTGACCCATGAGTGAAGTTACGTTATTGCCCCTATACTTCATAATTTTTATGACATTACCAACTATAAATAGCTTACCCATGCGTACCCTAAACCTAATTTCTCATATCTTTGCATAGACTCACGTGTCGACCTCGCGTTCTTCTCGTCAAACGGTCGTCTCCTCCTTCAGTGGCTTCTATTTTTTTGCCACAGTACTATGGCCAGGTGTCCACATTCTTCATTTATGTAATCGTAAACCTCATATTTATACCATTCAATTTCTTATTTACCCTTTATTGTTTTCGATTATTCTTAGCCTAGGGTTACTGTAATTCTAAAATTTTTGAATATGTTTTTATGGGTTTAGTGTAATTTCACCTTCTCCTTATTTGGATTGTTAACTAGCGTCGAAAATTGGGTAGTTTTCCCAAATTTAGAATCCCTCAAAACATATATTGCCTTTGTCGATCGATACTGTATGATGGTTCGTATATGTTAAATTGCTTAGGTGAGAGTTCAAATGTTGATTCAGTTTGTTTTAGGACAGCACTATTGTTGTGAGTTCAAATTTTACTTCAAATTTTGATTCAATTTGACAGTATTCAGTTTGTTGAGAGTTCAGATTTTGCTTCAATTGGTTTGATGCTATTTGGTAGCAATGTTGTTAGCAATGTCTTACGGTGCACTGGCTTCCATGTTCAAAGTACAATCTTTGTTCTGAAAAACATGTTTCATTTGTTCCACTATGCAAGAAAATGACTTTAGTTGCAATGTTTTGTATAAATAGATTTGATATCTTTAATGCAAAGGATGCTATCGTTGCATTCTTAAAGTGTGTAGTGTCCTTGACTTTTTTCCTGAGGATTTTATCCCTTTGTACTTCCTATGGCTGTAGGAACTCGTAATATTGACCTTATTGGCTATATTTGGTGGGATATTCCCAACACATGGTCTCTTTTTATTACTTTCAAGTTTCCAAATGGGTAAGACAAGTAAGGTTTGTATGGCAAGACTTACTGCCACTTTTCCTTTGCATGTCCAGCTGCAGAGTGTCCACGCAGCCGCCGAGGGGAGTTGCCAAGCTTGCACCCTGGAGTTTTAAGATCTCATTGCTACTGAATAAAGTCTTTATGTATGATTCAAGCTTTTGGTGGGGACAAGGACAAGTGCGCGATAATCACGGAGACTTCTTTTTCTAAGCTTCTTCGGGGATTGAAAAGGCGGCAAGCATTGCAACGCAACTACCTCCGTCACCAAGGAGGTTCGCTTCAACCCAACTATAAATACTTTCATCAATTTCCCTGTCTTCTCCACTTGCTAAAAGCTATCTTCACCCACCAAGACTTGTTCTTGTTCTCTGCCTTTTTCCCTCGTGTCTCCCGAGCTTGCACCACCTACTTTCCCCAACTCTATTAGTGAAATTGGGGAGTTAGATGGCTTGCGATCTTTCCGGGGTTGGGTGTTCCAGTGCTTGTCAGGAGACTTGAACCTGCTGTACGGGAATGCTCAAGTTCACCATATCGTGAAAAGTGTAGCCTTGGGTAAGGTTGAGCAAAAAAATGTCAATTTCAATTTTTACCAAAACTGACCAAAATTGATACTGAAAATCGATACCACCATTTTCGGTATTTATTTTGGCTATGGATTCTAAAATAGACAAATGCCGGTTCGGTATCGATTACCGAAGCCAATATGTTTCTTTGTATTTGTTTTATATATATCACCAAAAAAGCATGAAGGTTAATGACCTTGGCTCTTTAAGGATGTTTTGTTTAATTTCTTGTTAAATTCCTCTAATTCTTGAAGCCGAAATAGATTCTTTTTTTTTATAGGCCAAATTTTATATATATAGAAGAAATATTTACATAAGGTTCAGTAAAGCAAAATGTACAAGCACCTGGCTAGGCAAACAAATCTCTTTAGAGCCCCACAGTGGTCAAACAATGGCATATTTAGGCGAACTCCCTGCACAGAGTTATCTGTTGGGCTGGCCTGTGGATATGAGCTCCCATATGTATTGGCCACCGATTGATCCTCCATAAACATGAACTTCAAAATTTCCACTCCATGTAGTCGTGCTTGCAACAGGTTTGCACAGTAGTTATATAAACTGCATGGAGGATCCATTTACGGTGGTGCTTCTTCCTTGGACATCGGGAAGATGTGCTAAACAGAAATGCATTTCATGCTATTTGGGCCATCTAATAAGTCATTTTCATGGAAGTATCATCAGTAGAGCAGGTCTACTGATGCGCCATGTTGCCTGGCAGTGTCTAGTTGCTGGCCACTTTTAAAAGGACCGCACCCCTAACCTGTACCACAATGACATGGGAAGAAAGTGAGATGGCACAGGTATAAATCCATTATTACTTACGCAATGGAGTATGCAGGCTGACGTTCCAAGTGTTTGGGGATTTTTGAAAGGGGAAGGTTCAATCCTCTGTACAATCTTTTCTGAAATTTCTGTGTTTTGGCTCTTTAGGGACATTTTGTTGAAATTTCTATTTTTGTAAAATACTGAAATTTCTTTGTTTTGGTTCTTGGTTCACAAAATGTTGTATTTTATGTTTGAATGTGCCTGTTTGCTGCATTTAGTTATTTTCATCCCTTTTGCTCTGTTAGTACTGTTTTGAAGTCGGAGGTGGTTGTTCATGCGCTAACTAATATTTGCACGTGATATGTTTGATGATGTGCTTAGTCGAAAATTTCATGTGTTCAATTTTGGAGTTAACTTGATTCTGTGATGTGATTCATTTGATTTATGTTATGCAGCTACTTAAGATATTCACCTTTGTTCCCTGTAAAACTTGTTCTCCTCCCTTCCTAAGGTTGTAAATCATTCATACCAAGATTGTCGTTTCTCAGCATATGGAATAGAAGGTTGTCACTATGTCAACAATGCTTTCTATTGCCATAGGTTTACGAGTAGCTCTCATTTGCATGCAGGTGCACTACCCCCACCCAAAATAATAATAAGTTTTAGTGTAAATTTCCCAAATTATAAAACTTCTTACTAGGGTTTCATAATCAAGTTGATAGTGTGCATTATGTTTAAATGCACAATGTATGATGGAGCATTTCAAGTATGCATTTGTACATATCACCTGCATCATCGGTGTAGAATCTTCATTCATCCTATATGTTTGATAATTTTTCTAGAGATAAAGTTTCATAAGAAGTAGGACTTGCAGAATTTATAATGTTTATATAGTTTCTTGACCTCAGTTTTCACACCAGATCGTAGATCGGTGATGAGATATTGTTCGAGTTAGATTGTAAATTCATGTTGTTGTACCTGTCTCTTTTCCCCAACAAAATTGTGGGAATAACAGATTTTTTTTATATGCCAAATTTCATTAAAGAAAACAAATATGTACATGGATTACAAAGAAAGGAAAGATATACAGGTCGCACTATGGCTACTACAATGTTTGTACTGAAATACATTCTTTGGAGTTGATCTGAAAGATATACAAGTCGCACTATGGCTACTATTGGTGTTATCCCAATAGGATATTCCCAATATTCTGCCCGTGGATATATTGCACCGAGCGAAGGATTTCGAGGTAGGCTATTTCTTCGCCCCTATTTAGGAGGTCTTGTCCAGGTATAGCTACATGTCTGGACGCCATTCTCTTGAGAATTTTCCCAACCCATTTCTGAAAATTGCCATGTTGGATAAGTCTTTCAATCTCGTCCTTCAGTTCTTCGTAGTCTGTCCGTTGTCCCTGTGGTATCAACAGTAGAGTTGATCATCAGTACTCTGGTGTATTGCGGGAGTTTGTGGCTCAGTGAAGACTCTACCGCCCTCAGCTATCTCAATGATCTCTGCTTGGGGATGCTTTTAGACTGGTGAAGGTGATGTATAACGGCATGTCCGCAGGGCTTACAAAACTCTGGAGGGGACTTGTGGAGTCAGCATCCTTCCCGGGTGGAATATCCTTCTTAACCGGGGGAGCACACTTTCCTAGTAAGGATTTGTCGCGTATCTTCTTTTGCAGGTTAAGATCCTCTATCTTCACATATTTTTCCTCGAATTCATACAGCTTGTCGTGAGTTTTGGGAAAGTGTGATGCTAAATCATTTGCCATGTTACCACGTTGGAGGTGATTCTATAGGATATGAACCCTCATGAAGATGGTGAGCTCAGGGAAGTTATCGCATTCAGCATTAAAGTATTCTAGGAAATTGACCAACTATTCGCCCTCGTATTGGGTCATTTCCATGATGTGAGTAATATTGCATGATTTTCTCTTCTGACTTGAGAAATAATGCTCGAATCTTTTGGAGAACTGGTCCTGCCCCATTATGGAGCTGGGCGATAGAGACATGAACCACTTGTGGGCCTTGTCCACAAGTGTTAGGGAGAATGCCCAGTAAGTGACAACGTCGGACTCACCCTTGACCTCCATCTGATTTTGAAATCTAATGACATGAGCCTGAGGGTTTCTGGTCTCATTGTAAGTGGGTATTTTCTCAGGCAATCGATATTTGTACTCTCTAGTTGCCACAACCTCTTCTAAGAGCGGTGTGTTCTCTGACGGCTCCAATTTTCTTCGAACATGACAAATTAAAGTTTCCCTACATATGGTGAATCCCAAATGCAGTGTTTGGTATCGCAGAGTTGTTGTGTTCCCTGAGGTTCTCATTCCTAGTTCTTCTTACGCCAAAAGCTTCCATTTAACCCGTGTTCCCCTTTGAATTTTCTTCGAGGTGGGGGAGGTATTGTTAGTTAAGTATGACCTAGAGCATTGTGCTCTTATTAGTTTCATGTATACTGGATGATGAAAATCATTTTGTTCCTTGAGTTTTAGATATGTATATTATGGATCA
>JAOWBN010028761.1:0-10373 GCA_028565015.1 Pinguicula moranensis
TTTTGTTATGTATGCTTAACACACACTTATGTTTACGCTTCCGCACGAATTTTGCATCATGACACGTAGTATAGCTTACGCTTCCGAACGAATTTTTCATCATGACACGTAGTATAGCTTTCTGATATCTTACATTATTATCTTCATAGAGAAAACCATTCATGTCCTTTCTGACCACTCCCGGGAGTAGTTGACTTTTTTTAGTTTCGAATTTAGTTGTTTAGTTTTGTCAGCCTTTGGTGTGTTTCCTTAGGTGCAAGGCCATAAGAAAAAGGCTGAATTTGTGAAGACCATTCATGAGATGGCATGAGATAATATTGAGAAGAGAACATCTCAATACACCAAACAGGCCAACAAGGGCCGAAAAAGGTGACTTTCGAACCAGGTGATTGGGTATGGTTGCATCTGATGAAGGAAAGGTTCCCAAACAAGAGGAAATCGAAACTCAGTCTAAGAGGTGGACCGTTCCAATTGGTCGCCAAAATTGGATCTACCCTATTAGTATAGTATTAGTGTCACTTTCAATGTTGCTGACTTACTTCCGTTTGATGTAGGTGATGATTTGAGGACAAATCCTTTACAAGAAGGGGAGAATAATGCAACTCAAGCTGCACCCAAACCTACTAGTGGCGTGGACCAAGAGGTCATGCAAATGGAACCCAATGGAGAGCCCAAAGATGGCGAGATGGTGGTTGCAAGGTGTGATCCATTAAGGCTTCAAAAAGGGTCCATCACACAGCTAAGAGCCAAGAAATTCAAAGAGGCTTTGAACTTAATGATCCAATGAGTTTGGGCTCGAGGAGAAGTAAATGGACCCCCAAGGCCGATTTATGTTTAGTGGGCCACACGGCCCAATTGAAGAAGTTCGTCCCATTACCATGATCTAAGTCATGGCTCAAAAAGCAAGCCCAAATGAATAGTGCACATTTTGGGTTGTTTGTGGAGCCCAAGGACAAGTGAAAACAAGACCAAGTCCTTCCTTATCCAAAGATATTACTTCATTATCCAAATCATTAGATAAATATATTAATCAATTATCACTTTTCTAAACTTGATATTTTCATTATCCATACCTAATAGATTAGGAAAGTGTTTAATAATGTTTATCTAGTTAGAATTAGGTTCCTAGTGGGGAACTAGTCCCAAATTTTGACCCCTTTCTCCCCTATAGAAGGGGCACGACCCAAGACATGTATGACACCTTGATTTTTATGCAATTTTGTAAGATTAGTATTCTCTTTGGTTTTAAATCAATTTTTGAGTTATCTTTTTTTTTAGCCAAGTGGCGGTGTTCCTTTAAAGAACTGATCCTTTTTTAGGTAAGCCAAATTTCATTAAACAAAGAGCACTACATATACTTTCTTACAAGGGATAAGAAAGTATTAAAGAAAAAGCAAAAATTCAAAGTACATAAGTAGAATGTCATCGGGCAATGTAATGTCTCTCGAATCCGGTGGGCAGCATTGATCAACTGACTCGCATCTATGCAGGTTGCCTTGAAAGACTACAGGAGTCATTACCATGCCACAAGATCCCAACTCTACCTGTTTACCTTATAGTATCTAGATCATAGGATTACTGATATAATCAATAAGCAAAAACTTAATGATTAAGTCAGCATTGATCCGTTGACGTTAAAGAACTTATACTTGATTCTCATTGGTTGACACAAGTTTGTCTTCAGGCGAAAGCACAACAAATTCATCCCATTTAGATATTGTTCTTGAATCTTTAATTGGTGTGGGATTTTGCCAAAAGTTCGGCAAGGATTCAAATAACAAAGGTATAAAGGACTTGTGTCTTTTGTATTTGTATCTACACTAAGTCTACAGTGCCAAAGGTATGAAGGACTTATGTCTTTTAATGGATTCCTTGTTGGATTAGGACTCCTTCTTGAAATAGGATTCCTTACCGAGTTAGAACTTCTTTTTTTGCTAGGACTCCCTCTGGGATTAGGACTCCTTCAGGGACTAGAACCCTTTTGGATTCGCCATCCTACCCTCCAAATGCGTCTTGGGAAAAGAATCCTCTTCCAAGATAGCATGACTATCCAAAAGAGTATTTGGAGGGTAGCATGACTAATCCAAAAGAGTCCTCATCCCAGAAGGAGTTCTAACCTCGGAGGGAGTCTTAGCTCAACAAGGAGTTCTAACTTGGTAAAGAATCCTATTCCAAGAAGGATTCCTAATCCAATAAGGAGTCCTAACCCCGAAGGAAGTCCTAGCTTAATAAGGAGTTCTAACTCTATAAGGAATCCTATTCCAAGGAGTCTTATTCCAATAAGGAGTCCAAGACGAATAAAGAGTATGAGCATGATATATGGGCCGAACATAAGGATGGGAGCTATGAAGTTCAAGGAAGCCTTAAATGGATTGATCCAGGAGATGTGGGATTCATCCACTACATTTGACACATTTGGTCCCCATGGCCCAAATGAGATAAATAGGCCCCACGGCCCATGAAAGCCATCACCTTGGTCCAAATATGAGCCCAAGAAGAGGAGCCATGACCCACCCTGGCCCACTTACAAAAGTACGGCCCATCAACATTATCCAAAATGATGGCCCATAAATCGAAATCATGGCTTGGGACATGACTTGGTCAAGGATAAGACAAGATCAAGTGAATAAGGAAAATTCCTTCTCAAATATTATCCAATAGATCCTTTGCCTTATCTAAATCTTTAGCGTAGGTTATTACCTAATTAAGCAGTTATCTAGACTAGTTTCTTTCCTATCTAAATTAGATTATTTCCTATTAATTAGGACATGTTTTTAAGGATATTAGGAGTCTTGAAGTTGTTCCCCTACCTCTATATAAAGGGGACATCACCCTCATTGTAAGACACAAATGATTTTCGAGTTTTATGAGAGTTTCTATTCTCTTTTGGTTTTAAACCTTTTTCAATTTATCATTTCTCTTTTAAGTTAAGTAGCATCGTATATTGGGACTCATCATTTAATTCTTGGTTGGTAATTCAATACCTTCAGGGGGTTGTTTGTGGAATCTTTTATTCTTACAAAAATCGTCAGTTTCGTTGGTTGGACACAAGGTATTCTTCAAGCGTTAGAAACAACAAAATCATCCCTTTTCTTTCTTTAAATATTGATCTAGTTGTGGAGCCTTGCCACAAGTTAGGCAATGATCCATATCATTTGGTATCAGAGCGAGGTTTAGACGTTTTTGCCTCTATTTTTCAATGTTCATGTTGCTTAGCTATCTATAGCTTTGTGGCCAAAATTTGTTTGATAGTTTATCTTTATTTTCATTTTTTCTTCAATTTCGAGTTGTAACCTTGGTGATTTAAAAAAAAAAAAATCGTTCCCAAAAAAAAAAATGTGAACGAAATTTTTTGGTTCAAAAGCAGAAGTAAAGGGGTCAATTTCCAAAAAACAATAACAAAAAATAGATTTTGAGACCCTCAAAATAGCGCTTCATCGAAATTGTTGCAATTAGCCAGAGATCTATTACAGTTGAGTTGGTTGAATTTTTAGTCACGAGTTAAACTTTTACTTACTCAAAATCGATACCCACACATTCAAATTTGGTACCCTTCTATGAACCTCAACCTTGAATCAAGTTCCAATTATTCTATGATTGTTGTTTGTCTTGATAAGAGACTTAAGTTGAAGTTAGCTAAAACCATACTGAGAATACTGAGAGGAAAAAGGCAGAGTGGTGGGGTTCAAGAGAGGGTAAAATCCTAATTGAGTGATGCACGAGCGTTTGAGTGAACATCTTTGAATGCATACATGTGAGGGAGTGGTGAGCACTTTTACTAACCTTTTTTGTGCAGGTACAACATATCTCAAAGAGACAAAACCGTGGCTAGATCACATAAAGATGATGACCCTTATAAAATTCTCCTGGAGGAGGACCTAACTGGAAGCAAGTTATGAGAGAGAGGCGTGCAGGATCGACCAAATCAAAAGGTGGATCATGAAGGGATCACCTAAGGCACGAAAGGGACCTCCATGGGAAAATACTTCACCAATGGATATTCCGAAGAAGGTTGAAACAACTAATGTCACTTCTCCTGGTAATTCTATACCTTATAGAATTCGTGCTCGTTATATTAGGTGCATCACATGCCAAGGATATGGACATACTTTCATTAAATGTCCAAACGGTAAGGAGACAGTGGTGGACGTTCAAAAGAAGCCCAGGAGGAAGAAGAGCACCATTAGTGCAACACCACAACCAAACAAGGTAACATCATCCGAGATTGTTGGTGAAATTCAGCAAGAAAATATGCAAATCATTAAAGAAACAAACGAAAAAGTTTTGATGTTATACCACAAATGAGGAATGTACCACCTCTTGAGGGTGTTTGTAATATTCAGTTAAAAAATGTGCAAATTGTAAAAGCTGAGCACGATCTCAATGTGCAAAGCATCAATTCTGAAATTGTAATAGTTAGTAAAATTTTGGGAAAAAAAAGAGAGATTGGGAAAATGAGAGAAAAAGAAGGAGATATTGAGATGATGAAAGAAAAATGAGAGATTGAGAAGATAAGAGAAAAAGAAGGAGATATCAAAAAGATGAGAGAAAAAAAAAAGAGATTGAAAAGTTGAGAGGAAAAGAAAGTGTGATTGTGAGTGATAAATATATGAGAGAAAAAGAGGCATTGAGAGAAAAATCGAGTGAAAAAAGTGAGGAAAAACAGAATGAGAGAAATAGTGAAATGCTTATGTCCCAAAGGAGTGAGGATGAAAGACTTTCGATCCCTTTTGAACCTATGATTGTATATACTTATAAAGAGACTTTGTTATGTACTAACAAACTCGTCGGTACTCCACTGAGCAAAATTGTTTGAGAAGCCTTGTAGTTTACTGTCCATCCAAGAGAATGATACTATGGATTTTGTGATTGGAGACTTTGATCAAGACCATGGTGTGCATAGGAGCAAACACAAGGTGATGAAAGCACTTCAGATGCAAGAAGAGGGATCGTTTGATCAGAGGCATGTGCGTCAATGCGTGAAACCGTGTGTAGATCTAGGTAAGGAAGCAAAGGTGAATGGTCCGTTGTCCCTAAGGTATTCTTCATGTTCCTTCTTTGATACCACATCACTTGATTATGAATTCTTTCAAGATTTCTATGCTCAAAGTTTTGATTTTGGAGATGCACGTATATCGTTTGATAAGTTTATAGCTAGGGAACATGCATTGAGCTTATCTTTGTGTTCCCCACGAGTTTCTACATTGAGTTTGCATATGAATTCCTTTGTGCAATTGATATCACTTGGTTTTGAAAACAAAAGGCAATTATTTGAGCAAAATTCAAATCGTTATGATTTGTTTAATGCATGCGAAAGAATGATAAGTAAGAGGCATAATAGATTTCAGTTTCATGGGAATGAATTACACGTGCCAAAGCTTTCAAAGTGTGAACTATTTGTCATGATTGATACTACATTTGTTAGTTGTGATTATATCAAGAAAGTAGACTACCATGATCTTAAAATTAAGTATATACTTGCATGTGAGGAGTTCCATCATGATGTATTCTTATTACTTAAAGTACATGGTGAATGCTTGATAGAACATGTTGAGATTGTCACAATGTTAGGAATCGAGCATGAGCATGTGGTTGCAGATCCCTTGGAACATGATTTTGGTATTAAGTTTGATGCATGGACATGTGATAAACATTATGGAGTTCGATTTGATGGATTGTGTGTAGCTATACGTCCATGGCATGTGAGAAAAAGTTATGATGGTGTTGTGATTGGAATGACTCTAGATGTCTTGCATGATTATTGCATTATATATCACTTAGTATTCATTAGTAAATCACACATGTTCGAATTGTTCTTTAATGAATTTTGGAGCACGACATACCATGGATTATGGATTGGAAGCATGCACATTATTGGTATTATTTTTGGGATACTGCATGGAAAAATGTAGGAATCGATTAATTATTTTCTACAACTTGTGTGCTACTTATTGCAACTAAGTTGTCATTAACTGAATTTACTTTTGAATTTAAGACATTGTTGCAAGTGGAGTTAACTTCTCTATCTTTCAAAGTATGTGTGAGCTTAGTTAGTAAAGAGAAGACAAAACTCTTTCATGTGAAGGAAAAACTAGTCATTAAAAGTAGCACAAACATGGTATTAAAGAGCATTGTATTTCATTGGAAGCATGTTAAATGGCGTTCAAGTGTCCCACTTTGAAGAGATACATCTTCAAAGCTTGATTTACAAGGTAAGTATAAGGATCACAAGAGTTTTAATAGTACTAATAAACTTCCGTTTGATGTAGGACCGGAATTGAGGAAAAATCCTTTTCAAGAGAAGGAGTATGAAGTGAATCTAAGTACAAGCTACAAAATCAAATCTTTGAACGTGGCTGATGAATATGTGTTCTAAGTGTTCGATGCCTAAGACGCATTTGGAGGGTAAATGGCGAATTCAAAAGAGTCCTAGTTCCCAAAGTAGTCCTAACCCCGGAGTGAGTCTTGGCTCAACAAGTAGTTCTAACTCGGTAAGAAATCCTATTCTAAGAAGGAGGACTAATCCGACAAGGAATCCTATTCCAACAAGGAGTCCTAATCCAACAAGGAGTCCTAACCCTGGAGGGAGTCCTGGCTTAACAAGGAGTTATAACTCGGTAAGGAATCCTATTCTAATAAGGAGTCCTAATCCAATAAGGAGTCTTAGACGAATAAAGAGTCTTAGCATGATATATGGGTTGAATACAAGGATAAGAGCCAAGAAATTCAAAGAGGCCTTGAACTTGATGTTCAAGAAGCTTGGGCTAGAGGAGACCACGACCCATTCATACTTATTGAGACCCATGTCCCACCTTAAATGGCCTGAGGCATCAACGTTGTCCAATGCATGACCCAACAAATTGAAAGCGCATCATCTGAAATGGAGCCCAACAAAAAAACGAAAATATCATGGCTTAGGACATGACTTGGTCAAGGATGAGAAAAGATCAAAGTGGATAAGGACAAATTCCTTCTCAAAGATTATCCAAAAGATCCTTTTCCTTATCCAAATATTTAGATTAAGTTGTTTTTACTTAATTAGCACTTATCTAGACTAGTTTCTTTCCTATCCAAATTAGATTCTTTCCTATTAATTAGGGCATATTTTTAAGGATATTTAGGATTCTAAAAGTCGTGCCCCTACCTCTATATAAAGGGGACAACACCTTCATTGTAAGACACAATTGATTTTCGAGTTTTATAAGAGTTTCATTCTTATTTGATTTTAAACCTTTTTCGATTTATCTTTTTTCTTTTCATTTAAGTGGCATCAAATTTTGGGACTCATCATTCAATTCTTGATTGGTAATTCAATACCTTCATGGGGTGTTTGTGGCGTCTTTTATTCTTACAAAAATTATGACTTTCGTTGGTTGGACACAAGGTGTTTTTCAGGCGTTAGAAATAACAAAATCTTCCCTTTTCTTTCTTGAAATATCGATCTAGTTGTGGAGTCTTGTCACAAGTTTGGCAAGGATTCATATCAAAGTTGTACTGGGGGCACGTGGCCTATTTACATTCAATAGGGCTATGCTTGGCAAATGGGGTGACAAGCTTGTCAAGGGTGAACACAATATGGCCACTGACATCCTAAGAACCAAGTATGGTGAGACTGGTCTAATCTCATTTGGAAACATCTATGAACTCAACAAACCTTTGATACAAAACAAGAGCACCAGAGGTAGAGGACATGGAATTTCATATACCTCCAAATGGTGGAAAGAACTACAGGAAACAGTTGGATCCACCTGGTTTCAGCAACAACTAAGAATCAAGCTAGGCTATGGTGAAGGGATTATATTTTTCTTAGACAAATGGCACCAAAATATATCATTATTAGAAACGTAACTCTGGCTATACACAAATGCCCTTCATAAAGATGTGAGCATAGTTTGAACTATCTATTTTCTTAACTTTCATTTTTGTTTTAATAAAACTTTGGCCTATGAAAGAAAAAACATATGGTTACATAGAAGTACAAGTCCAAAGCATTTGAAAAGTTCAGAGTACAAGATTTTTGTTGATAGACAATTGGAAAAGAGTACCAAAATACTTTGATCGGATATGGGTTGTGAAAAATTGTGTACTGAATTTCAAGATTATATAAAAGATCAGGGTATAGAACAACAAAGACTCCTTCGTATAAAAATTGAGTACCGAATTTCATGTACAAAAACAAGGTATGGACTTTGGTCGATCCACCTGAAAGGATTGTCCCTATAGGGTGCAGATGGGTTTTTCCAAAAAAAAAATGACATGGAAGGTAATGTGACTACCAATAAATCTAGACTTGTAGCAAAAGATTTTGTCAGAGACATGTTTGTTTGTTTTTGGGAATGCCAATTTTTTTATAAAAAAAGAAGTATTTACAATAGAGTGCTAGAAAATAGCATCCGGCTAGGCTACATATTACAACGTTGATCACCTGCCTAAAGTGTTCTTCTCAGTGGCCATACATTGCATATTTAGGCGAACTCCTCGTACAAAAAGTTTTCTGTAAGTCTTCGCCTCTTCGTGTTTGCTCCCTTATGTAATGACCACTGAAGTGAAAGTGATCACATGAAACTTCATAGTTATCTCTTCATGTGTTCATGCTTGCTGCATGGTTTTCTTCAGATCATCGTAATGATATCACTTCCAATTTCTAGCTTGTCTTCGTTGCATATAAATGGCCCTCTTGCATCTTGAGGTGTCACCCTTAAGGTGGATGCGGAGGTATTTCTAGTATCCAGTCCCCTATGAGTTGATGAGTGCAAGCTAAGGGAAGAGGCCCTTTGTACCTAACCTGTACCACATGGAGATAGTTAGTTAAGAGTGTACGATGCCAAGGGCAGGGATCATAATGATAATCCTTAGAGGACTAATCCCTCCACCTGCCTATGAGAGTTGGATTCCCTACCACTCGAGTAGCATAGGAGCTATGACAGTCAGTGGAATAACCGGCAAGCTTCTTACTACTCCTTGTCTGTATTAGATCAGTTAGAATTGCATGCAGCAAGTAGGTTTAAGTATCCAGTCATTTAAAGAGTAGGTGAATTTTTCCATTCTACTTACTTTTATCCACTGCAAAGTTTATTTTTTAATAGCTTGGAACATATGTCTAATCTCAATATCCTTAGCCAAGACGTGTACCTCATTCCTGCATAACCAGATCTTCCATATTTGGGCTGACCAGATTGATTTCCACGCATCTAAGTTCCCTTGATTTGGTTTAGCTTTTATGAATGTTTAAAGTGATGGGATCTGTGCGTCTGTGAAACCTGCTAGGGTATGACCTGCGCATTCAATCCAGTTTTTTAGTCGCCTCCATAACTGCAGAGAGACCCTGCAGTTAGAGAATAAGTGTGTTGTATATTCTTCTTCAGTTCTGCATAGGGGACAGGAGATTTCATTAGTTTCGTGGATGATATGTCTCTGTTGTAGCACATTTTTAACAGGTATGGAATTCGGTAACATCTGCCAGCAGAAGATTTGGATCTTCTTAGGTGTGATGTCATTCCACACTTTTATCAATCTGGCTGCATCATCTTGTGAGTACGGATAGGGGATGTTTTCTAGTATCTTTGAGTAAGCACACTTGACCGTGTAGCTAGCATCCATGGCCCCTTCAAAGGTGTACATGTCGTTTGTGAAAGCCTGTGGGATGTTTTCCTGCAGAAGAGATGTTAGTACATTTAAATTTTGAATTTCGTGGTCTCTTGGTAACATTCTCTTGGTCCAGTTCCATTGCCAGGTACTATTAATCCAACCTCCCATCTCTGATATACATGCCTGCTTATCTGCACTCATTCTGTAGAGCCGTGGGAACAGCTCTGCTGTTGTTCTGTTTTGGTACCATTTGTCTTGCCACAATCTGACACTGGTTCCATCTCCTACATTTAGCTTGATGATTTGGTTAAACCAACTAGCATTTGCTACTTCATGCAAGGATCTCCACCAGTCAGATGCATATTTCTGATTCCTAGCCCTGACAGGTCTGGTAGGAACGGCTGTTTGTCTTAGTGCATTGAAGTATCCTATTTGGAGTGATGATATCCATTGCAAGACTGGTTTCATTGTACAGAATTCTGGCTATCCATTTGCCTAGCATAGCCTCATTAAAAGCATGGAGATTCCTTATGCCCATTCCACCTCTTTCCTTGGCAGTAGACACCTTGTCTCATGATACCTAGTATGGTTTCCTCTTTGCTTCTGTTGTACCCCATAAGAATCTTTTTTGTATTGATGTTAGCTTCGTGAGAACTTGTGGAGGGGCCTTGTATAAGCCAAAGTAGTGAGATGCAAGTGTAAGATCTTAGAAAGCTATACTACGTGTCATGATGCAAAATTCGTGTGGAAGCGTAAACATAAGTGTGTGTTAAGCATACATAACA
>JAOWBN010028772.1:0-10372 GCA_028565015.1 Pinguicula moranensis
TAAGAACTGCTTGTCCCCACAAATATTTTGGGACATTCATGGTGAACATCATACTTCTAGCCACCTCAAGAAGATGCTGATTTTTTCTCTTAGCTACCCCGTTTTGCTCTGGTGTATATGGCAGGTAGTTTGATGCTTAATACCCTGTTATGACAATTATTCTGTGAACACCCTGTTGGTGTATTTTGTCTCATTATCATATCTCAACCCCTTTACTATTACACCATATTGCGTCTATACTCCTTTGTGAAAATCCTTGAAACAGGTAAGTACATCACTCTTGTTTTCATTAAATACAGCCAAGTGACCTAATCGCCTATGGTGAAGCATTAGGTCTTCCACATTACTGTCTACTCTAGGTCTCTCCATGATGGATGAAATGGCTGAGTCTAATCCTTTCGGATCCATGTACCACAAGCCACTATGCCATATCCCAGTCCCAAATACTCTGTCTGTCCTCTTCTCCCGGAAGATCACCTGAGGTATATCAAACAATGCAATACAATTTAATTGGTTAATAATGACATTTACGGAGAGGAGGTTAACGAAAAATGAAGGGGCATGCAAAACATTGGACAAAGTCAACGTGTTGGTACAATGCACTGTACCCTTACCCACTTCTGGCCGATCAGTGTCATCGGTTGTCTTAATATTAAACGGATTTGCTAAAGGAGTATAGGAGCTGAACTCCTTAGCAGCACCCGTCATGTGTCTAGAAGCTCCATAGTCAATGATCCAATCTGAAGAGCCAGCAGTAGAAAAGGATGCCAGGGCTAGCGAGTCATTCATACCTGTGAAATCTGAGGCCAAATCAACGTTACCAGAGAAGTCACATGAGGTAGGTGTATCAGTGCCTATCCTCACGCTCTTGAGTTTTCTCTGGAGTACGTCAAAGAATGCTTGATCCTCCTCAACGGTCACAGTACCCCCCATAGTATCCTCCTCATCAGCATCCACCATTAAGTTGGTGCAATAGCCTCCTCGACCACCCCCTCTAGAACCACCTCTCTTACCTCCACGGGATCTACCTTTACCTCTACCTCCAAATCTACCTCTTCCCACATAATCTTTCTCACGGGACAACCTCGGACAAAACTCCATCAAGTGGCCAACCGCTCCACACTGATAACAATTGTGAGTCTCCTCCTGTGCTCCACCCACCCGTGAACTAGCAGTAGCCAGAGCCTTCGTGCCTGAAACTACACTTGGTGTAGAGTGTATCCTCATCTCACTCTCGGGCTGAATCATAGCAGCAATAGCCTCATCAAGTAATTAAATCTTGGCCTGGGACAATAAAACCGATCGCCTCAAATGAAAGATCAAATTCAAATCCTTCAAGAATTTCATAATCATTTCTTTCTCGAAACGTTGTCGCATTTTATATTTCGAGTAACTACATCTGGACAACGGGTCGTAGTGGTCCATCTGCTTCAAGCAAATAGAATACTCATGAATAGACTTCTCCCCCTGAACCTCTGCATCGATCTCTAGCTGAAGCTGAAATACCCTCATCTAGTTTTTAGTTCCGAAATAGGTGGTTTTCAGACTAGCCTACATCTCACTCACCGAGCTAAGGCCATCCACAGTAGAAGCAACAGATGCAGTCATCATGTTCAGAAACCAGATACATAGCTGAGCATGAGTAACTTTCCACTCTGTAGTGGAAGAGATGTCACTCCTCGATTCACACTCCTTTAGGAAACCGTCTAGGCTTTGCCCTACTAAAATGGTCTCAATCCTACGAGACCAACTAAGATATGTAGCCGATCCGTCAAGTTTCAAATCGATCGGTGGAAGATCAAGTTTGATTGGAGCAGTGGCAGGGACAACGGCCGAGGTTGAGGCATTGGCTCCGAGCACCTCAGGATTGAGGTTTCTCAAGACCTCCAATCCTTGTTTAACCGCATTGTCGCTTGTCCCTGACATTTTTCACATAGTAGCTCAAATCACAACTGATCACAATAATAATACAACCCATATAATTCAATCACACGACAATCCAAACGTCTCAACACTCCACCATCGATACACAATCCAAAAACAACATCAACAATGCCTAATTGGATTCCCAAGTTTATGCAAATTTGATAAATCTACTCAAATAATTCACCATATCCAATAAAATACTAATATATATTAAATGGCACGAAATCAATCAAAATTGATTAGATAGTTGCGATGAGCAAACCGATATGAAGATTCTATCTCCGAGCTTCGGCGGCGGCGGCGCATGCGGCGTGCGACCTATGTGTAAAAAGCTCTCCTCACGATAATTGCAATAGTGGTGGTTTTCGGCGATTCCGACGTCGGACGCGCCCGAAAATAGTAGAAAATTGTCGTAGGTCGCATTTTTCGGTGGCGGCCGGAAACCATCGGGTACAGAGCAGATTTGATAGAGGAGAATATGAGCTACGTTTTGGGACCGGTTCCGGTGGCGAAGGAGCAGTAACGGCGCTGGAATTGGGGCGAAAGTGGTGAAGTCAAAACGACTCTGATACCAAATTAAAAAAATGGAAATGAAAAGCGTTGTAAATGGAAATATTTTTTTATCGAATGAATCCTCGTTACAATTCGACAACATTTATACTACAAATGGAAGGTTACATGGGACTCGTGCATTTCACCTAACTTAGCTAACCTAACAACAAAATTTCCTTTTAAAAAGATGCAAAAGTACTGGAACCAAATGCTCCATTGAGTCCCTCTACCAACTTGGAGATTCTCTATCTGATACTTGGGACTCATTCGAATATTTCCGGCAGGTCCCTTTCTTCCAATAAATCGGCCACAGTACGGAGAGCAAATCAAATTAAATCAAACATATCAGCATATTCATCTTTCGATAGGGTATGGAGAGGCTGAAATGTATCAGTTATACCTTAATTTTAAAAGGAGGTCAAGAGACTGTTTTAGTAAAGACCTTAACTTTTCAAATACACAAAAAAAAAAAAAATGTGAGATGTGGGGTTCGATACCGTCAACCTTGATGATCACTGTGCTACTGGGAATGTTCTCCAGATGCATTTTTACAGTTTCCAGAAATGGCTGGATGGAGAATTCTGCATTACCCATTTTGTCATCGCGGCTAAAGATGTCGCGATCATAAACTTGCAAATTGATTGGTTTAGGGTTTAGGGGAGAGCCTTTTCCAGATAAACCAACAGGTCGATGGTCCGATCACCTATGGTCGTCTCATCATTGACGAAGCAGGTAACTATCTAAACGTAACAAGATAAGAACCTTATGAACAGAGGCGGAGGCTAGGAATAACGCCCAAGATATTTATTTTAATTTTTTGTTACCATGTGCAATGTGCATAATCTCTTTTCAAAAAAAAAACATGTGCATAATCTAAATTATTTTTTGATCTATTATTCTAAAGCTTGTAGCTCGTTCCTCCTAACATAGAATTGCTCAGAACAAGAGCTTCCATCATTTTTTTGTTGTAGCATTTGGCCCCTGAACCAAACTTTTGGTTCGTTTTTTGCATAAAATTTTGGCCATGGAAAGCTTAAGTTTTGAATAAATGGATATTTACAGGTATAGCTTTCGGGCTTGATTCTTTGGAGCCTTATCTCAAGAATGCTTCTTTCAAAAATGGCGTCAATTTTGCTGTAGCTGGATGTACAACACTCGACCTAGACGCCCTGTTACTGAAGGGTATTATTGCTTTGGCTGTTTCAAATTTCACTGTTCAAAGATGTTGGTTGGTTTAAGAAGTACCTCAGCTCGATTTGCTCAGTGCAATTCTTTTGGTCGGATGACACTTCCATTGATATATTCTTGATCCATTTCATCAACATTTAGCTATTCAGAATGTGCCAAAAAACTTCTAAAGTCTTTGATTTTCTTGGGAGAAATCGGTGGCAATGACATAAATTATGCAATAGATCAAGGCAAACCCTTCGAAGAAATCCGAGATTTGGTACCTTATACTACAGAAAGGATCATCCTAGATGCAAAGGTAATGGCTTTGGGACCATTTAATTGCTAGCATTTGAAACTTTATCGGGCTCATTTGGGCTTCAGGGTTTAATATTGGAGGTTCAAGAGACTGTACTGTGTATTTTTGCTTTGGATCTTTGCTCCATCTCCATAAATCAAGCTCATTTGTAAAGTAGATTTCTAATATGGTAGCTTGTAGCTGGTCCAGTGCATTTATCTCCATTGGAGATAGATCTCTTTGCCAAGACCAGTGCCAAGTAGTATCTCAATATGAGTGTATTTTCATCTTTTGATGAATCAGAATATGTTTATCAACTGCAATATAGTATAGGAAGGGACATAGATCACATAACTTTTAACTTTCAACCCACTTATCCTCCCAAAAGTATGTGTCATAGCCATCCCCAACTTGTTTCTTTGTGTTTCCAAAACCACTCTGGTAATCTGATTAGGGATAGTAATCATTTCCACCAAGTGGATTGTTGTGATATGTGCTGATTTGTACTTTCATATAGACCACATCTATAGAAGTCCCCATATCTGCATTCCAAAACCTGTTTCCAGAGGCTTTCATCATCATTGTGCAAACGTTTCCAGCCTCATTTTCTAGTAGACTGATACACTAGTTATGATTACTTATCATAGAATAATCCTTCAACCAAAGATCAAGTGATTATTCTCCCAGCTTTGTGAGTCTGGTCTTGATCTTATGTAATAGGGGATTCCATAACTTACATCTTGTTGGATTTTCTCCAACTGGAAGGCCAAGGTAGTTGAAAGGCAGATTGTCTATTTGGCAGTTTAGCTATTTGGTAAATTCCTCAAGCTCTTGTCTTGGAATGTTTATTCCAATGATGCTTCTTTTGTTGAGTTGATCCTTAGCACACTGATTAGCTCAAGACATTTAAGGGAGTGTTTTATGGCCTTAATGTCTTGGATAGTGCCATATCATCTGCATTCTGGAGTTAGTAATATATTTTAAGTTCCCATATTAACCCCCCTGAACTTGCTTGACCATAACCAATCTAGGGCCTCAACAGCTTGTAGAAATAAGAAAGGAGAGATGGGATCTCCTTGCCTCAGCCCCTTTTCTGGTTTAAATTCAGCCGTGGGGCATCCATTTACCAAGATTGATATCATGGGAGTGGAGATGCAAACCCATGTATCTATGTTCTCCGTTTTTTGTGAAATCCTAGCTTTTCTTACATCTCCATTAGAAGCCCCATTCAATAGAGTCAAAAGCCTTCTTGAAATCTACTTTGAACAGGACACATCTTCTGTTATTCTTCTTGACATAATCAATCACCTCATTAGCACACACAATCCCTTCACTAACCTTCCTTTGAGAAATCCAGATTGGTTTTTTGATATAATTGAGGGCATAACTTGCTTCAGTCTGGTGGCTTGGATCTTAGATAGGATCTTATTGCCACTGTTAACCAAAGATGTTGGCCTAAAGTCCTCTGGTTTCGAGGGCTTATTCACCTTTGAGAATAGTGTTAAAAGAGTAGAACTCCTTGGTGAATGCTATGAAATGTTCTTTTATCACCTCCCAGAAGTGTTGTATGAACTGAAATTTCAGTCCATCAGGTTCGAGGCTTATAACTCCCTTACAATTCCAAACTGCTTGCCTTATCTCATCTTCTGAATTCAGTGATCAACAATTCATTTTGAGCCATTGATACTGTCTTCTGTGGAAGAATGGTCAGTTTAGGTCTTTTCAAAGTATCTTGTGTAAAGTGGCATTAGAAGTATATTTTCAGCCATTCTTTCACCCCATGTACTTCGTCTACCCATTGATTGTTGAAATACATCCCTTGAATCTCTGTAGAGTGTCTTTTTTTCATTATAGATGCATGAAAGAACTTTGTATTAACATCCCCTTCTCGAAGCCATTGTTGTCTAATGGTTTTATAGTTGTTTTAGTTCAGTTCATGCTTCTTTTTTCTGCGTCACCTCTGAAACAGAGAGACCGGCAGTAGACAGTTTTGCATCAAGATTGGATATCAGTGCTTGTGCAGCTGCAATCGTTGCTGAGACATTCCCATTTGTCTGTGCATTCCACTCCAAATTTAAGTGCAGTGATTTGATTTTTCCATGCAAAATGCTGCCTTTAGATTGTAGTTATTCCGTTCAGATTCCATTGTTGTTCTCAATATAGGTTGTGTGAACCAAACATCATAAACCCGAAAAAGGTTTAGGCCCCAAATGTTTAACTTTTCCAGATAAAAGTAAAGGGGCAGTAACTGGATAAATGTCTGTCTAGGGTAGTCTGAGTGATATATGGCCAATGATTCATCCATTCTTCGCTCATAAGCATCCAGTCTAATCTGCTAGCTCCCTGACAATCTGGCTTAAACCAGGTAAACTCAGCTCTAAGAAATGGTAGGGTAGGTTGATGAGTTCTGAGTCCATAATGAATTCAGAGAATGCGTCTGCCTAAGCTCTAAGATAGGTTGTTAAACCTATTTTTTTCTGTGGGAACTTGTTCTGTTAATTCGGTAACTGTGCATCAACGAAGATTGCAAGTGTACAAGTCGAAATAAGTAGGGATAGGCAATCGAGATTCAGGATTGGGTATGCCTGAATCTCGATCTCGTCCCAAACTAGATCGAGACCACTTTCCAGGTCCCGATCCTGACCCAAGGTTTGAGGTCCCAAATTTTTTTGAGATTTTGGGCTTTCGAGGCCCAAAATATTATTATTTTTTTTAATTTTGTACTATTTCTTTAATTTTTTTATTATGAATCGGGATTGGGATCGGGTTGTCCCGAAGCCCAATCCTAACCTGATTTTTTTCATCTTCTCAAACCCGATCCCGACCCAAACTTTTTCGGGACTGAAACCTCAGTCCCGATTCCGACCCAAAATTTTGTCGAAAATCAAGCTTCTGCGCAATCAGGCCTCGGGTTGTCCAAAGGCCCGATAACCGTTTGACTACCCTTAGAAAATAAAGTCAAATGTCGAACCACGAATATTGAAGCAGATAAGCACCAACTATAACTTGTTTGAATGCAATTTGGACAAATAGCAATTTAAGTTGAGTTTATTCTAATTTTCAACGCATGAAAACAAATTAAAGTAAGTAAATTCTTTTAATATTTTTCAATCATTTAATTAACACAAATTAAAGGATAACTTCCTGGTTCTAGATTTAGGACATTGACTTCACCTATACGTGCATACATATGAGAATGGTTAATCAGTTTGTTGTTAGATTTGTCAACCTAGTTGTCCACCGGATTTGCCCCTACAGTAACTTTTCTGAGGAATTAGCCATCTCATGCGGTGATACAAATACTCATATCTCGAATCTCGCACCTAACATACCGAGACGTACTATCCCACGAAGTCCTCCCTCGACACGGTCATGCTCCTCTCTCGAATCTCGCACGACCTGTCAAGGTGCATTTGCCTCATGAAATCCACTCACACGGGCACCGCCCCCATGAATGCTCATCTCTCGAATCTCATGTTCTTAAGGCTCAATTTTGGTTTTTATCATAATCCAACTAATTCTCTTCTCTTGATTCTTGAACTAGTTTGAGTACTGACTGTTGGCTGTCAAACAACTACCAGTTTAAGATGAAAAACAATAAAATCAAACGATCATAGTATTAAATCTAACAACTAAACATTCAAAACACATCCATCATATAAAATACACGTAGAGCTACATCATACAAGCTTCCCTACTGGGAAATAAAGTAAAGCCATAGTTCAGAACACTCCATCGGGTTGGCTATACTCTTCCTTTGGTCGTCTCCTTTTTGCTCTCGGCCAAGAATGTTTGAATGGATCCGATTTTCGCCTTTTATGTCTTTGCACTTCAGTAGCTTCTCAAGGAAGCTATCACATATTTTTCGCAACCAAGGGCACAATCGTCCACCCATTAATTACCATACAAGTATGACAATTCATTTTCCCGCCAACATGCATTGAACAGTTACCAGTCTGTAGCATACGGGGTTGTGGCCTCACTCCAATGAGCATTTTTCTCTTGTGTTCGCATTCAGGTGATGCTTAGGTTACACCCTTGGAAAAGACAAGAAATGAGTTTATAAAATCACTTGTTTCTATTGTAGAGGGGGAACTTTTGAAATAAAATAGGTATAAGTAGGTGCAAACTGAGACTATCAGAAATCTCGTTGCATTGAAGTCTCTAATTATGCAACAACATTGGTTTGAATTACTTATTCAATAATCAAGTAATTACAATCTTCTTTTTTCATTAAACGGACATGGGGAATAAACAATGACAACCATGATCTTTGTATCTCTCCATTTTCCTGTTATGGCAAGAGCATTTGTGAATTCCCAGGATTGATGTAGAGAAAAACTTGCAGTTTTCCAAGTTATTAGGATTCCACCAGATGCTCCAACCAAGCTGTTCCAAACCATTTCGAAATCATCATGTCTCCACGTTGATCTAACTGTTTTTCTATCAAAACTCTGCATTTTTGTTTCCTGTACACCAATCCTATCTACAACATTTTTCCTCATAATATTCCGGAGTAGTCTTTTTTTTGGTGGGATTACCCAACCCTCGAATATTCCAGCTTATGGTCTTCATAAATCACCTTGTGGGACATCCAATATATGAAGTGCATCAACAGATTGTTGTTGTTCAACCTGTTGTGCTTATCTGTCTCTCACTGCCACCAATACAAGATCCTACATGGACTCTGTTTCATAACCAGTAAAGTCAATACCTATACTGTCCAAACTCTATTGTGTCTAGAACTTCTTGTTCTATTTCTTTCCATATTGGTAGACTTCCTTGTTGAAATTTCTTCTCAATATGTTTCAACATTTTGTGTATTTTTGCCAGCATGAACTTGCTCTATGGGCTGACATTCAGAGGAATCAGTTGTTTGTCCTTTTGATTGCATTCTTGAGTATCTGCAGCTATGTCCAGTAACTCCTCAGTTGCATCAGTAAACGTCTCACTATTCACTTCATTGTATCTATCTCCAACAGTGTCATTAGAGTTTGCTGTAATAATTGGAGATTGTACGATTTGGGCACGGTTATTTGTTACTCCAACAGTGGGGGAAGTGAGGATTGAGGACGAAGTGGGCAAATAATAAGCTTCCCAACAGTAGATGCAGAGAGGATATAACTGCCAGTTCAGAAATCTGTACCTTAGTTGCTTCCCAACATGAAAAATGATATTGTGTTTAACACGAGGATAAAATAATTATTCGTCCTTTTCTTGTATTTTGTGCGTCCAAATTTCGTGCGCTATATCATTTTTTATGTTTTCTACAATTGGAGATTCCTTATTCTAACCAAGTATGAAATTTCAAAGTCCAGTGAGGCCAATCTATTAATAAATATCTCTGTTCTCCTGAGATGTCGGCTCTTTCCTTGGTCTACTATACGTATCTTTTCTCTAGCCCTGGGCAGCAGAGCGGACAGAACTAGAACTGCCCGTTCCGCGTTCGGCCTGCGAAGAATAATTTGCATCTACCCGCTCCGCGTAATTTCGTGGGCGAATGCAGAATCCGTGAATTTTGCGTAATTTTGTGGGCGGCGGATGCGGAATCCACGGATTCCATGTAATTTCGCGGGCGGGGCGGATGCAGAATCCACGGATTTCGTGTAAGTACATATTCCTATAAAATAAAATAAAAATAAATAAAAATTGCGGATTCCGTGTAAGTACATATTCCTATATATTTAAATAAAAATAAATATATAAAAATAAATTTATGTGGGCGAATGCGGATTCCGCAAAGCAAAAAATCTTCTTTCCTCATTTCACCCGTATAACTTTGCGGAACACGTTTTTTCATCCACATTCGCACCGCATTCCGCGTAAATGCGGACTTGGCAGATGCGGGCACGGGCGAGGTGGAAAATTTCATGTCCGCTGCCCACCCCTGCTTTTCTCTATAGACTTGTATAGAATGTGGCCTGTTAATGTTGACCAAGATTTTGAACAGGATTACCATCATGGCTCTCAAAATCTTCACGTTGCCGGAGCACGGCCATAGCGATAACCGGAATAGGACTTTGGTGGCTTGCATAGTTGAACTTCTATTCGGGAGGCAGCATGCACAGAATGTTTTTTCAACTACGCGGATCAGGTAAAACATCTATCCTATCTAGATTGTTTTTTTTTTTTTTATAAGTTATCTAGATTGTTTATTTATATGAGTGTAACAACCCAAAAGTATTTTTAGTTGTTACGGTCAAGTGTTTTGACATAAGGATCTGAAGATGAATATTGAGAGAATGAGAAGAAGAGATTTGGTTTAAGAAACAGATGACTTTTTAAATAAGCGAAAAAATTGGGAGAGATTTCAGATACTAACTTCATCATTATACTTCATTTCCCATGACTTAATATTTAAATACAAATATCTAAACTACCCACTTCCTCACTAATCCATGATGGAAACTTAAATAAAATACACTCATC
>JAOWBN010028783.1:0-10371 GCA_028565015.1 Pinguicula moranensis
AAGGAGATGATGCGTTACTTACATGAGGTAAATGAAAAATTAAAAACTACAGCACGTATTATGTTCATCAGTTCTGAATGCCTTTTAAGTTCAAATGATTTGTTATTTTAATTAAATTAATTAATTTGGGCACCTTTGTCTTGATCCCTTGGTAGAAGGCAATTTTTGCTATTTGGTTTTTGTTCGCTGACCTCCCAATCCGTTCCCCTGCCTCCTGGTGAAAACTGTTTTTGCTGCATCATCTAGTTATTGTTTGCCATTCTGGACGTGCCATGCTATTTACGTGCAGTACAGAGACCATGCCAGGGGGAGAGGTATGTTGGTTAGATGTCTTTAACACACCAACGCCAAGAGATCATATTTAAAAATGACATTTAGTAAAAGTATATGCTTGACTACATAATTTCATAATTCTGAAATTTTTCTCATTGATTGCGCTTGATAGCAAGCTTTTTTTCTTTATTTCTGTTATGGGGAATTACTGAGATTATTGATGAAATCAAATATCTGTCTATTGCTACAGCAAGTATTCCATAATTGTGGAATGTAGTAATGCTATTGTATATTAAGATTTAAGCTCCTGCTACGCGTATGACACTGGAATTGCAGAGATTCCAACTGATTTTCTGACAGAATTTATTTACATGACAACTGCAACATTCAAATGCAAATACCAAAAATGTTTACAAGCTTGGCCCGTGGAACATAAATGGTTTCCAGTTCTGAAAGTTTGGGCAAGAATGAATCATCTCTCAATCTGTGAGTGAGGTTACGGTACCAGTTTCTGTGAAGTTGCAGGTCAGAAATCTGAGTGTCTGATCATTATCAACTCTCCGTCATGAACTGGTGACTGCCTAATACTTATGCAGGCTTATGTTAATGTGGATTGGTGCGAATGTTATCTGTCGATTTGATTTGTATCTCCACCAAAACCGTGGTCGGTCCAGCCAATGCTTCCTTATTTGAACGTTCTGTGTTGGTGTTGTCTGCTCCTCCCGGCACACTTTGACCCTTGGAATCAGTGGTTTGGCTCTTCGATTGGGTGAATTGCGAACGGGAATGCTAAATTGCTGTAAGCATATAGTTCTTGCGACGATCATTGATGATTGTTTTGCCATAGTAATTATTTGCTTTTGACCTTCGAGGTTTCTTGATGAATTGTTCTCGACTCCATGTTCATTTATGATGCACTCATCAAACTTTGCTGACTCGAGAGTAGAGGTAGGTATTTGGGTCAGGCCAAATGGCTTAGGCCCAGCCCACCTGCTCAAATTCGGGTAATGGCCCTGGCTCGCCCATTTTATTGTTGTACCGTGTTAGGCTCAATTTTTTAGCCGATTGTTTGGCCCGCCTGTTGATTTTTTTATATAAAAAAATTAAAAACAATTATACTATTTGTTATTGCAAACAGATCGGTAAAAATCATTATTATAATTCTTTTTAAGTCCCGTTTACTAGCAATTTCATTTTGGAAATTAACAGGAAATTGCTCCTGGAATTGCACACCAAATAGTGAGATTGGGTAAGAGATGAAATTGAGTCAAAAAAAGCAATTACATGTTTATTATACATAATCTCGAACGGAATTGGACAGTCCATTTTTTAAAAAAATGGGAATTTTTTTTATTTCTATCCCTGTCTCAAACGAAAAATGTTTAAGTAATAAAATAAACATACAGATACTCCTTAGCCCCAGGCAATTTCAGGCACAGACTGCAGGAAAATAGAATTCAAAGCTAGTTAATCCCGGAAAGTTAGCAAATGACAGGCACGACAAGGAGAATGGTCTTCTTGGCAGTCAGTTCGAAAACGGTGATAGTCTGGAGTTCGTCCAATGAATCGAAGTAGGAGATAATGGAGTTTGGAAGCTTTTCATTGACGGATACGGCAGCGGAGATTTTTGGGACCTTGGAGAATCGAAGCGGCGTGGAGTGGTGGATGGGAGAAAGGGTAAAAGAAGAGGAAAATGGTAGGATTGGCAGGATAAAATCAATTCCTCCTTTTTGTGGGAATTATTTTTTGGGTCCAATCCCATGATTTTTAAAAAAAAATCGAGTCATGGGATTGAATTCTTCGACCCGCTTTGTTAAGTGTGTGTATAATAAACATAAAATTGTAATCTAATCCTATCATAATGACGCATAATTCTGTCTATTAAACGGGCCCTTAATGTTACTAACCTACTTCCATTTGCTATAGGTGACAATTTGAGGACAATCCTTTTCAAGAGGGGGGAATGATACAACCCTAGTTGCACCCGAATCACCAAGCCAAGAGGATGTCCAAATGAAGGCCATTGATTAGCCTAAAGGAGACGTGACGGATGATAGGAGAAAGGATCCACTTACATTGCCTAGTGGGCCGATTACACGCCTATGATCGAAGAGATTCAAGGAGGCCTTAAATTTGATAATCCAAGTATCATGGGCTCAAAATACTATATGTAGACCCCACGGGCTAAAAATGCTAAGTGGACCACATGGATCAATTGAAGAAGCCCGGCCCATTAACGTGATCCAAGTCACGACCCAAGATGAGGCCTAAACCCGAGCCCAATGGGAGGCCCAAAATCGAGCACAAGAAGAAGTCTAGCAAGCTACAATTACAAACATGATATTTGAAGATCTCTCAAGGGGGCATGGTGTGAACATGACCAAGTCCTAAGGAGACAAGAATCTAGGTGGATAAGGAAATAACCTTGAAGACATTATCTTGTCTTGGCCACTTCCTTATCCAAGCTTATTGAATTAGGAAATTTTCTTATTTGTGTTTATCTAATTAGAGGTAGATTTCTAGTAGGAATTTTCAACCCCTTCTCCTTTATAATGGGGTCTAGCTCGACATTGATACATTGAGTTTTGATTAAGAATTACTTTTTACGTATTTGTGAGAATTGTATTCTCTTTTGATTTTTAAACCTCTTCGACTTATATTTTCTCTTTTCGAGTCAAGTGGCGTCGGTTTGCTTAAAAGACTTATCCTTGATTCTTGGTTGGTACACTTGTTAGCTTCAAGGGGTTAATTGATTGTGTTCTCATTACAAAAATCGTGACTTTTGTTGGTTGAACCCAAGTTATTCTTCAGGCATTGTGGTCGAGTTTTTGAATCACTGGATTGGGTATGACAAGTTCAGCAAAGATTCATATCACTTCTCACCAGGAGAAGCTCCTTGGTGTCTGAAAATACTTGCAACCCAACTTAGAAACTGTGGAAAGGTACATTTGCATCTAGTTCCGAACTAGAAATAAAGAAAATATGTCTTAGCATATGTCATCTCACCTTGTCTACCCATCCACACTGGTAAAAGAAAGCACTTCTACATTGCATAGCTTCTTATATTGAAAGGGACAAGATTTTAGAGAATTTGGGACGGGAACGGGCTCGGGTCCGAAATTCGTCCCGTCCCCCGAATTCCCAAAAATTTAGAGAATTCGGCCGGGAACGGGACAAGATTTTTGGTCCCGTTTATTTTTGGGACGGGTCCGTGTAATGGCCTTACCCGGACCAAATTCTCGTATTTAGGCATATGACTTTGGGAATTTCCAAAATCCTATCAGTCCCATTACGCAAATTTCCGAAAATTTTGAAAATTCGGGTATTCGGATGGAAACGGGACCAAATTTCTGGTCCCGTTTATTTTCGGAATGGGTTCGGGTATTGCCAATACCTGTCCCGATTACCAATTTGGCCACCCCTACCTTCACACTTACCCAGAAGAATCATAAAGATCAACAGATAACATAGACAAAATAATGAAGGTGATTGAACACTGAGCCCAGATGGGCTGCATACGTTTTGTTTCACAAGCAGCAATATCAAGTGAAAGATAACCAACTCATTGAACATAAACAAGACACTATGTGTAAATTAGTAAAATCTACTACCCATGGAACTATCCAAGGAAAGGAAAGGAAAGGAATTTAAGACCTTAAAGCCTTAAACCCTTGGGACAATTGAAGAGTTCATAATGTTCAGGCATACAAGAATCGGAATTGAATCCAAGCGTCTCAAGTTTCCGTTTCAATTCAGCCTAATGGCCTTTTGCTTAACATAAGCTTCTATAATCCAAGAAATGACCGAGTAAATAAATCAATAAAATAGGCTAAAAAAGGGATGATAATTTCCAAGTTTATAGCGAGAAAAAGATAACTGGTCACTGCGCAACGAGTTTATTGACACCGATTCCACAGAATAGACCAATAAGTTACTGGGCTCTCTCCAAAAAAGCAACTTAGATAGTCGGCCTGCCAAACTTCGTGGAAGCGAAGTTGGTGGTGCGAGGAGGCGCGTGGCATGCGGCATTTCAAGGTTACTCAGCGCCAGGCGGGGTACGGGATCCTGCCGAACTGTCTTCCATGCTTTTGAAAAGATGGAGAAGTATTAAGGATAATAGAATGTTGCCCTGTTGTTACTTGTAAGGAATTCTGTCGGTGGAAATATTATTATAGACCAATTATCATTTGGAATCGGTTTGGACTTTAATTTTGCCGCAAGAAGTATCTTAACTGTCTGGATCTTTTTCGATAGGTTAAACTCTGAATATTGAAATGTTCCCCGTCATAACTAACAAACTTCCTTCAACTGTTTCCGCCATTTTTTATCCCGTCAAAATCTTGAGATGTACCCATCAACCTTGGAACTTCATCAATGGCTGTCACCTCTTCAAAGTTTTGCCCTTTCTTTCTTCACTGCAATTTTGATAGTATCAGAGTCACTACTTCACGTTTCTCCAGTAACAGCAACAGTGGTGAAGGACCTAAACAACAACTTGCAGACGCCACAAGACTTCATCCCTATAATCACCAAATTTTTTCTGGCTAATCCATCCATCTATCCAGTAATCTAGCTCCACCCCTTTTAAACTGAGGGAAATTTTCAAGTCTTACCATTATTGTAAGCCATTTATGCAACATTTCCAAGAATCCGGCGTCGAATC
The DNA here is from genome assembly GCA_028565015.1 of Pinguicula moranensis. Lineage (NCBI taxonomy): Eukaryota > Viridiplantae > Streptophyta > Magnoliopsida > Lamiales > Lentibulariaceae > Pinguicula > Pinguicula moranensis. The sequence goes on from JAOWBN010028783.1 coordinate 4,937, forward strand.
GTTCCCGTAAATCGACCTCCATGGTCAACCTACTGACAAGGGATGTAAAATCTAGGCCAGAGCAACCGGGATTCGGGCCAATCCCGAGCCCGTCCCGATAAGGACCGGGACACTAAAAGAGTTCCCGGTCCCGTCCCAATAATGTTTCGGGAATTCGGGTTCGGGAAAATGGGATCCGGGCCGGGACCGGGAATTCCCAATAGCCCAATAAGATATTTTTTAGAAAAAAACATAGCTTAAATAAACTACATAATTCAAATCAATGATAAAGAGCACATGTATCTCTAATCAGAAACAAACAGTGATTATCTCTAATCAGAAACAAACAGTGATTATCTCTAACGGATCCAACTAACATAGTTTTCTTTCCAGGTACCAGTATTCTTCCTCGCATCTCAACTCTTCTTTAATCCATACATAGTTCAAAAAACACTCTAAACCAATCCAAAATCACAATCACAAAATACCAATCCAAAATCACAATCACAAAATATCGAACCAAACCACAAAACTACAAAACTACAAAACATAATGTGGAAACAATGCCATTTGAGTGACTCTGGTAGATAATGCCGCTGAAACAATGCCATGAGAGGACCTTCCACTTATCCAACCAAGAAAACAGCAAAATGTAGAAAACAAAAGCATCAGAACCACAGTAGAGAAAATTTCAGAAGCTACCACATAAGAGTCATCGTGCAAACTCGGTTGGTGATAACAGCAAGAAGGGCAATAATAAGTAAACATTTCTTAAACATTAACAAGGATTTGCTAATCATAAACTAAAAATAGAGGATAAAGCAGGGTCGTGGAGATAATACAAAAAATCAATTAGCCTTCTATTTGCTGATGCTAAGAGAAACGCAAGAAAACCAAAAAAAACTCAAGAAAAACGGACTGCATAACTACTTCTGCTTAAACTGACATCTGCATCTGCACAACATTCACTTAACTCCGAAAAGATAAAACAACTATTCGATGCAACAAGCAGAACCAAAGCCAGAATACAAAAAACAGAGGCCATTAAAAGGAAAGATGGAAGAAATCCTTATCAACAAACTTAACTAGAAAAATTACCGTGTAAAAACATTAGTAACATGGGGAGATCTATAGCTACGGGATAAAATTTTTGCGACCAATTTCACTCCGAAATTATTTTTTCGAAAACATGGTTTGAGCATTTCGTCACACACCTCAATTCCGTAGTGCTGCTCGAACACAACGATTTTCAATGATGGCAGTATGCCACAATCAATCATCAATCTCCATGTGAGCTTTCTTAAATGTGTATCAGTATATGCGACCTTTTCAATACTTCTTCCAGCTGCTCCAATGCCACTCTCATTGCTGGATGATTATTGAGTGCGGAGATTGTTGTAAAGTTAAGAAGTGAGGCCGCCTCATTTATTACTTGTTGCACACCTCAAGACTTGACAATATTGCACGCCTCAAGACTTGGTAGTAGACAACATTTATTGCCAAGAATACGCACGCCTCATCTATGAATTTTTGTATGATTGTCTGTCTAAGATTCGTTCTATAAAAGGAGTTGTAATGACACGAGATTATCGTGAAGAAGATTCAATACAAGATTCAATATAATGTTTCTCTCATTTTTCCCGTTTAATATTTTACAATTTGGTATCAGAGCCAGGTTTTCAAACCGTAATACGCATTTCATCTCCACCACTTCCGCCCTGATTCCGGCGCCGTTACTGCTCCTCTGACGTCGGAACCGGTCCCAAAATGTAGCACATCTCCTCCTCTATCAGATCTGCTCAACACCCGACGTTTTTCAGGCAACCACGTACCGTAGCCGGAAACTGTGACCTGTGGTGGTTTTCCGCCATTTCCGGGCGCGTCTGGCATCAGAATCACCAGAAATTACCGCCGTTGCGATCGTCGTGAGGAGAGCTTTATGCACGTAGGTCGCACGTCTCCAACGCCGCCACCATGCGCCATCGGAGCTCGTAGATAAAAAATTTCTCGGTTTGCTCGTCGCAACTGTCCAATCGATTTTAGTTGATTTTATGCCGTTTTATGTATATTGGTGTTTTATCGGATATAATGAATTATTTGATTGGATTTATAGTATTTGCATAAACTTGGGAATCCAATTAGGCATTGTTGATGATTGAGAGTTGAGACGTGTAGATCGTCATGTGATTGTGTTATGTGGTTTGTGTTGTTGCTGTGATCAGTTGTGATTTGAGCTACTGTATGAGAAATGTCAGGGGCAGGCGACAGTGCGGTAAACAAGGATTAGATGTCATGATGAATCTCAATTCTGAGGTGCTCGAAGCCTTGGTTGGGCTCATAAAGGGAGCAAATGCCTCAACCTCGGCCGTTGCCCCTACCACTGCTCCGATCAAACTCGATCTTCCACCGATCGATTTGAAACTTGATGGATCGGCTACATATCTTAGCTGGTCTCGCAGGATTGAGACCATCTTAGTAGGTCGAAGCCTGGACGACTTTCTGAGGGAGTGTGAATCAAGGAGTGACATCTCTTCCACTGCGGAGTGACATCTCTTCCACTGCGGGGTGGAAAGCTACTCATACTCAGCTATGTATCTGCTTTCTGAACTCGATGACTGCATATGTTGCTTCTACTGTGGATGTCCTTAGCTCGGTGAGTGCGATGTGGGCTAGTTTGAAGACCACCTATTCCGAAACTGAAAACCAGATGAGGGTATTTCAGCTTCAACTGAAGATCGATGCAGAGGTTTAGGGGGAGAAGTCTATTCAGGAATATTCTATTTGCTTGAAGCGATTGTGGGCTGAGATGCACCACTACGACCCGTTGTCCAGCTGTAGTGAATCCAAATATAAAATGCGACAAAGTTTTGAGAAACAAAGGACTATGAAATTACTGAAGAATCTGAATTCGATCTTTCACTCGAGGCGATCAGTTTTATTGTTCCAGACCAAGATTCCATCACTTGATGAGGTTATTGCTGATATTATTCAAGCGGAGAGTGAGATGAGGCTACACTCTACGCCGAGTGTAGTTTTATGCGCAAAGGCGTTAGTTAGTACTAGTTCTCGGGTAATTGGGATCGGGGGAGACTCGCAGTTGTTATCAGTGTGGCGCGGTTGGCCACTTGATGGAGTCTTTTCCGAAGATGTCCCATGAGAGATATTCTGGAGGTAGGAGATGTGGTTTTAGGGGTGGTAACCGAGGAGGCTATCGCACCAACTTTACAGTGGATGCGGATGAGGAGGAGAATATGGAGAGTACTGTGACTACTGAAGAGGATCGGACATTCTTTGACGTACTTCAGAGGAAACTCAAAAGCGTGAGGATGGGCACTGATACACCTACCTCATCAGACTTCTCTGCTAACGTTGCTTTGGCCTCAGGTTTCACAGGTATGTATGACTCATTAGCCTGGCGTCCTTTCCTACTGCTGGCTCATCATATTGGATCATTGACTCTGGAGCTTCTGAACACGTGACGGGTGCTGCTAGGGAGACCTATACTCCTTTAGCAAATCCGTTGAGTGTTAAGATAGTCGATGGTACTGATCGGCCGGTAGTGGGTAAGGGTACATTGCATTGTACCAACACTTTGACTTTGTCCAAAGTTTTGCATGCTCCTTCATTTCCCGTTAACCTCTTCTCTATAAATGCCATTATTAACCAATTAAATTGTACTGTATTATTTGATATACCTTAGGTGATCTTCCGGGATAAGAGGACAGGCGGGGTACTTGGGATTGGGTTATGGCGTAGTCGCTTGTGGTATATGGATCGGAAATGATTAGACTCAACCCTTTTAACCATCATGGAGAGACGTGAAGGAGACAGTACAGTGGGAGACCTAATGTTTCGATTAGGTCATCCCTCTTTCTTGACTTTGAGTCGACTTTATCCTTGCCTATTTGCTACAGTGAATAAAGAAAAGTTAATTTGTGATGCTTGTGAGTTGGGCAAATATACCAGGAGTTCTTGTTGAACAACGTCTCTATCTTCCAGAAAAGTAGAACACGCCTGTCTCTCACACCAAACAACCCAACTCTAAAGTCAAAAAGAAAGAAAGAAAGCCTCATTTAGTCACGCCTCAATTAATTGTTATTGACATGCGTGTAGTGTGTAGAGTTCATGTGTTATTACAAATAGAGAAGGAATCGATGTATGAAAGTACAAGAATAAGTTTTCCAATAACAAGAGTTTTTCTCTCGTTTCTTCCCATTTTTTCGTTTTACAATTTCATATCAGAACAAGTTTTTTTTCAAAACCTTAATACACATTTCGTTTTCACCACTTCCGCCCCGATTCTGGCGTCGTTACTGCTTCGTTGACTCCAGAACTGGTCCCATAACATAGCCCATCTCCTCCTCTATCAGATCTGCTCAACACCCCAATTTTTCCGTCAACCACGTGCCATCGCCGAAAAAAGTGACCTGCGGCAATTTTCCACCATTTCTGGGCACATGTGGCGTCAAAATCACCAAAAACCACCGTCATTGTGATCGTCGTGAGAAGAGCTTTCTATACATATGTTGCAAGCCGCCACCCGCCGCCTCCGTCGGACGCGCCACTACCGCCGGAGTTTGGAAATAGAATTCTCGTCTCGGTTTGCTCGTCGCATCTGTGCAATTAGATTTTCGTAATTTTGTTCCGTTTGATGGATATTTACGTTATAATGGTTGAATTGAATTGTTTGTATGTGTGGAAACGTATATTTGCCTAAACTTGAAAAATTCAATTAGGCATGTTTTGGAGTAATTGGATATGGAATCTAGTAGATGCACTTGAAGATGCATATGTCAAGATCTGCTGGTGATTAGATCTTGAAGTGGTGTTTTGAGGATCATTGAATTAAAGTCGTTGTGTTAACAATGACAAGACAGTATGAGGATGAGGTAGAGAAGGGATTAGAGGCTTTGAGTAAGCTTAGTCCGGCAGGTTGGAAAGTCTTAAGTAGGCTTACACAGAGAAAAACCATGACTAAGACTACAAAACCCGATGTTGTACGACAAGAGACTCGTAGTTGTTTCAATTGTGGAGAAATATGACACTTGATGCGGTCTTCCTGAAGCTATGTCGGAATAAATATTAGAGTAGAAGAGAATGGTTTGACCATCGAGATCATGGTTGTGAAAGAAGCGGTGGACAGGGAGAATATCACACCACCTTGACAATAGATGAGACGGATCGAGTGTTTCTTTAGGTCCTCGAATGGAAGTTGAAGACAATAGGGATGGGAGATGAGGCTCAAGCCCTTGCCTCCTTTTCCTCTCCTGGATCTTCAGATTGGATCATTGACTATTGGGCTCCTAGATACGTGACAGGTTCTTCTAAGGAGTTTAGTACATATACTCCCCTAGCAGTTTCGTTGAATGTTAAGACAGTTGATGGTACAGATCAGCCAGTGGTTGGTAAGGGTACAGTGCGTTGTACCAACACTATGACCTTGTCCAAAGTGTTAC
>JAOWBN010028794.1:0-10371 GCA_028565015.1 Pinguicula moranensis
GACGTTTAGTATTGATAACTTTAATTAGAGTGGTCCCATCATCACAACTCTTTGTGATACACTCTATATTATCAATGATAGGCTTCACTATTTTAAATGTTATAAATAAACAAGTAGTGAAGGTTGCTACAATCATATATACAGCATTAAAGTGTTAATACATAGGCCTAATGTGATTGACCTTAGGACATAACACTAACAATTATGCTTCATGATATGTTTCCTATATCTTATCTTGACAGGAGTGAACCAAAACCATAACATGTTCCAGAACCAATTCCTGATCGCCATGGCTACCACCCAGAAGCACTCGCAGTGTCCCTGCCAAAAGATATGAGCCAGAACATGTTTCACGGAGATCAAAGTATCCTATTTCTAACTTGGTCAGAGGGAGTACTTTGCCTAGTGGTTCTGTTTTTTCTGCAGCTTTATAGTCAGAAAAATTGCCAAGAAATGTTCACGAAGCCTTGAAATCTGATGAATGGCGACGTGCTATGGAAACTGAGATGGAGGCATTGAAACATAATCAAACATGGGATTTGTGTATTTTACCTACAGGTAAACGACCAATTGGGTGTCGATGGGTTTATGCTATCAAAAGGAAGGTTGATGGCTAAATTGAACGTTACAAAGCGGACTGGTAGCGAAGGGATATACTCAGATATGACATTGATTATTCTAAAACTTTTTCTCCAGTTGCAAAGATTGATACAATTCGTGTGTTGTTCTCAGTTGCAGCTAATATGAATTAGCCTTTGCATCAATTTTATGTAACAAATGCATTTCCCCATGGAGATCTGCAAGAAGTCTATATGGAAGCACCGCCTGGATACTCAGGTGAATTAAAAGAAAATGAAGTATGTCGGCTACGTAAGGCTCTTATTGGACTAAAACAATCACCTTGAGCGTGGTTCAGCCGTTTTACACTGGCAATGTAGAAATACGGGTATAAACAGAGCAATGATGACCATACTCTGTTCCTCAAGAAGAATAGTGGTTTGATTACTTGCCTCATCATTTATGTTGATGATATGATAATCACAGGCAATGATGTTCAGGAAATAGAACGGCTGAAAGTCAATCTGTTCAATGAATTTGAGATGAAGGATTTGGGCAGGGTTTTTTTTTTTTTTTGGTAGTTAAAAATTTTATTGATAAAGAATGAGTTTACAAATACAGTAGGGGGCAGCTGCCCCGGTCAGGTGCTATATCTCAGTCATATTTTGATAGTCTAACACATAGCCGATGATGTCGCAACCAGTCTGACACTGTTAGGCATGTCGAGGGCTTCACAAAAGCAGTTTGCCAATACCATGTTTGAATCTTTATGGCCTCCAGAATTTTATTCCTATTGAACAGTGTGTCTTGGAACCTTGTTGCATTGCGGGCCTTCCAAATGTTCCAAATTGTACAGTGCTATATCGATCTCCATGTCTCACGTGCACTTCTACAGACCCATGTGGGCTTGATAATGAGAATGGGGTGTGTTCAACCCCACACATGTCATCTGCATCCATCCATAAATTTCTCCTCACGGAAGGTAGCTCACTGAGCATGTAAAGAAGACATGTTGCATTGTATCAAAATCAATTTTAAAAAAGCAGCACAGGTGGTCTATTGGCAGGAATTCTACTCCTCTATGTACTAGATTTTCCACTGTTGGCACTCTGTTTTGAGCTAATTTCCAACAGAAAGTTTGAACACGTAAAGGTGTCCTTTTTTCCCATATGACAGCTATTTCCATATTGACTGTGTTGTCTAATCCCCATGGTCTTCTAATCACCTTATAAGAACTACGAACATTAAACACACCATGGGGGTCTTCTATCCAACTCCATATATCATTTCCAGGTTGTGGATACCTTTCAGGATTTGGGCAAGTTAAAATACTTTATGGGGATAGAGGTTCAACGAACAAAGCAAAGAATCTTTATTTCTCAGCGAAAGTATGTACAAGACCTGTTAGCCGAAATAGGATTGTTGGATTCAAAACCCATGGACACTAATGCTATTGTGAATCAAAAATAAAAATAATTGATGGCGCTCCACTAGCCGATCAAGTACGATATCAGCACTTGGTGGAAAAACTAATCTATTTGGCACATACTCGACCTAACATTTCATATGCAGTTGGTGTAATCAGTCAGTTTATGCATCAACCACATGAGGACCATATGGAAGTTACTATTCAGATTGTTAGATACCTCAAAGGTACACCAGGAAAGGGGATATTTTTCCGGCAGAATGGCTATTTAAATATTGAAGGATATACAGATGCAGATTGAGCAAGAAAAAATCCAATTGATCGACGATCTACAGTTGGATATTTTATGCTAGTTGGTGAAAATCTTATCACTTGGAAGAATAAGAAACAAAAAGTAGTTGCTCTATCAAGTGCTAAAGCAGAATTTAGAGGTGTGACACGAGGATTGACTGAAATATTATGGTTGAAGAAAGTCCTTGCTGAGCTCGGTCAACCCATGATGAATCCAGTTATGTTGAGGTGTGATAGTCGAGCCGCCATCAGTATCTCAGAAAATCATGTTCAGCATGACAGGACAAAACATGTCGAAGTGGATCGACACTTTATTAAAGAAAAACTAGAAGATAAATCTATTCAACTCCCATTTGTGAAGTCAGAAGATCAGTTAGCAGACATTCTGACAAAAACGGTATCTCGCCAACTCTTTGATGACATACTGAGCAAGTTGGGAATTGAAGAACACCCAATTCAACTTGAGAGAGAGTGTTAGTTAGATAAGTGGGATAGTGGGTTGCTACGTGATTTAGTTGTACAAGAGATATAGGGATTCTCTTTCTTTCCTTTTCCTTTATTTATTGATGTAAACATGAAGACAGTTAATCAAGTTGAAAGGAAATTATTCTTTCAGTTTAATCAAACAAACATTAACCCCATAGAGAAATAGATCAGTAAAAAAAATCAGTATATATATTAATTAGTAAAACTTTCAGAAGGTACCCTATTTGGCCACGGCAGATTTTCTTCTTCTGTACTGGTAAAATGGCCAGCATCCACCCATGAATCCTTGCTTTTTCCTGCATAGAAAAATATTCAATCTTTACTGAGCTGTTCATAAGACTGTAAAAATACAATATGAATCTCAAATCTGAACACGTTGAGAAGAATCCAGATCAAGGACTGAGATTTCCATTAGTCTAATCAATACAAGTTGAAATTGAATCCACTCTTCAGACATCAAATTGTTGGGCAGCCTAGCCTAGGTTGGGTTGAGCTTCTAACCTACAAGATTCATTCTTTGCAAAAATGTCCATAACGCTGCCAACAGACAGAAGTGAGTTCTTAAGGTTGAGAAGAATTAAGATCAAGGAATGAGATTGCTATTAGTCTATTGAAAACGAAAGTTTAGTCCACTTGGAATTGTTTCCATTCTTCAGATATCAAAATGTTCATTGACTGTCAATAGACAATATGAATCTAAACAGTGAGTTACTAAGGTTGAGCAGAACTCAAATCAAGGTCCGAGATTTCTCAGAATCCAATCAATAGAAAGAAAGGCAAATTTAACTCGAAGCTGATTCCACTCTTCACACATCAAATTGTTTGACAGACTACGTTCATGTTAACTTCTAACTTCCCAGATTCAATCTTTACTTAATTATTCATAGACAGCCAATCAACAAAATGAATCTAGACAGTTAGTTATTAAGGTTGACACTTGACAAAAATCCAATTCAATGACAGAAACTTGTAATTCAACCAACCTGCCGCTGCCGCCTCCATAGCTCCCGCCGCCGCTGCTTCTGGTGCTAGCAGTGCTTCCACTGCTGCCGCTGTTATTACTTATTCTGATGCTATCGCTGTCACTGGATCCAGTGAATTTTTTCTTCCACCAATCTCTTTCGCCTCCACCCTTCACCGCCTCAGGCTTTGGAGAAACTTTCCCACTACTGTTATTCCCAGCAACCTTCTTTCTCTTGGACCTTAAATCAAACACAGGAAACACCTTCAGAAACATCCCCTTATTCTCAAACCTCCCGTTTCTCCTGATCCCCCTCTTCTCAACTCTGTTGCTTTCCTGCCTCTTCACTCTCACCACTCCCCTCTGCCGCAGATCCTGACGATCTTTAGGATCATTACTCAATCTCTCCTCTTTATCCGCTGGATTCTCCATCCTGTGATGCTCAACAATATCCTTCAGCGAAAGCTCATACGACGATTCAGGCAAGCCTTTCACCATTTCCATGAGCTCCATCTGCCCTCTAACAATCGCTTGCGTTCTCGAATTCGGCGACAACGACCGGTGTCCGTGTCCGTGTCCGCCGAGGAGAGGCTCCGCCGCACTCCGCGGCGAGTTAGGGCTTCTCTTCCACAGCGGCGGTGAACAGTAATCTGAATCATCGCTTCCTGGTACTTGTGGAGCATCATTCGACCTGAACTGCACAGTGTTTTGATCACACACTAATCTCGTATCATCCTCATAAGCACGATTCCCATTTCTATTGAGAAATTGAGCTCTTGGAGTATACATGATGATCATGAGCTCTAGAAGTCGGTAAAATGAAGACAATTGTTCGTTGCAGTGTGATTTACCATCAATTTGTGTAATTGGCTCATCTTTTATTTCACTATTTATTTGGTTGCCTAAAAGTCCAGGGTTTCTAGATGATACTGTGCCCAACTTTGGAGTTTGGATTCGCACGGAAGATTCAACAAGGAGAAAAAGTGGACGTAGACGGCGAAACTTACAACAAAAATAAATAAATAAATGATTATAAGTTTTAACTTATTAAATAAATAAATATATTAAATTTAGTTCCGTATTTTATTTCGGAATTCGAAAATTCGAAAATATTTCGGAAATTCGGATTTTTCTTTAAAAAAGTTCGAAAATTCGGAAATCCACCTTTTATTTGCGATCCGATCCAAAATATAATTCGGAACTGAAATCATATTCCGATCCGATCCAAAATCGGGATTTCGCATTGAAATTCGAAAAATTTCAAAAATCGAAATTTTTGAATGCCCAGCCCTAGAAATTCCAACCTAAGACGAGCACGGTAGAGCATGGGCAGAGCTAGGAATTGAAGGAAGAGGGAGCCAAATTTTCCGGGTTTGAACAAAGGTCGGGTCGGTTAAAGTTGCAAAAAAATCCAAATTTTTTTTGATAGATTTGAGCAGAAGATATAAGAAAATTCAATAAATTTTATGTGAACTTCTAAAAGTATATTATTTATTAGAAACATATCGTATACATCTGAATTTGCTTTTAGATTTGACCGATAAAATGTTTAAAGTTAAAGATTTTTAATTTTTTTATTGATCAAGGTTTTCAATTTACCGAATTAATTTTTTTTTAAACAGTAATCTCAAAAATAAATATATTAAGAAAATATAAATGAATATATATATATATATATATATATAACTGCCAAAGAAAATATGAAACAATATTTATTAATAATTTTCTTACCTCTTTATCAATAATATAATAATATAACCCAAATGAAACAAAGAAGACGTATGGTCTAGTGGATGAAACCCGTTTCTACTTCTCACTAGTCTAGCAAACGAGGGCTCAAATCTAATTAGAAGAAAAAAAATTATTTTGACATGTTTTTTCGGGACTCGAATGATCGTCCAACTAATCCTCCGAGTCATGCTCTAGCGACCCCTAGTTATAGATCAGTTAAATCTCGGGCTGAAGAGGAGTATTTTCAGACCCACGGACGTGACCCTGACGCTTTGTAACCCCCAATGGGTTGGAAGGAATTCGAACTCCTAACCTCTAGGCCAGCCCCAATGTCACGTGTTGTAATAAAAAAAAATGAAAGAGTTGAAAACAAGATCCAAACCCTGGACGTACTCATTAAAAACCTGACAATAGAACCACTAAGCGAAGCTTACAGTATCTATTTATTTGAAAACAAATACCATTAGATTAGCTATGTGGACCAAATTCAAAAAAATAAAAAAAATTACACATAATTTTTCCTTTTCTTTTTTAATTTCAGGGGGACCATGACCTTCCCTGCCCTCCCTAGTTCCACCCCTGCGGTAGAGTGGGATTCACCTCACGTTCGAACGAAATCCCATTTTTATTTTTATTTTTTGATTTTGGTATTAGTGGTCTCCACCAATACCATTCATTTCTTCTTTTTTTTGTTTTTTCGTTGGGTAGTATATATGCTAGGGTATATTTTAATTGATTTAAAAATTTGTACAATTAAAAATATGTATTATTAAAAATCTATTAAATTGAAAATCATATCTTATGAATTAATAAAAACTTCTAAGTGTGCATTTGGTACCGTGGTTGTTGATGGATTAAGTAGTGCAGCGCAGTGTTATCCGATATTGGCCCTTATTTGGTGTCCACGCACAAAAATATGCTCGACCCGATAAATTACTTCGCGACCCGGGATTATCGCTGGATTCTGCCATGTTTTTAATCCCTCCGAAATTTTATGGATTCCTCATCCCACGAGTTGTCCAATATGGCCAATACCTAAATACCATCACAACTCAAATAAATTACATCTTTTACCTGGTATAAAATCCATCACAAACCCTAATCGACTTAAATCCTGCGCGACTGCGCTTCCATGTCTTCGCGATTGTGCTTCCACCGAGCCTTCACCTTCCGCGTCTTAGCGAATGGAGCTAATCGGTGCTAATCTCCAGGTATGCAATCTTGGTTCAATTATGGTTCAATTATGTTTAACATTCTTGGTTCAATTATGTTAAACATTCAATTTTAACATTCAGATTTGTGTAACAATCTTGTTAACGGTGTTCCGGTGGTTTGGGCAGACTGATTGTTTTGAGTAAATTTATCTCTGATGGACCTTCTTTCTCGATTTTCCTAGATACTGACACTATGACGAAAGGGAAAATATATGCATTTTTTGGTATTCCGTTCAATTTCATACTACTGAGATTGGAATGAACTTTTGTTTTTAGTAGTAGAAGAAACCAATGATTTGATCCTAATTCCTTAGGGTTCGTTTCGTAGCCGAATTACGCGTGGATTACTTTGGATTTTTGCGGGTTTATTTTTTTTGTCCTATGTTTGGTAATGTCATTTCGTGATAAATGGATGTTGTTAGTCGTTTGGTATCTAAGTTCAAAACAACAGATTACATTGAAACGAGATAAATGCATGTTGTTTTACTAATATGCCCCTGAAACCTTAGTTCATTTCTTCCCCTTTGCCACCGCTCCACTTAATTCTTTCGTATGCCGCCGTTGAACCCAAACCCGACATGGGTGATTCCGCCACCCCTACTTTCTCCTTTTTTGGACTTTGAGTTCGGAAGCTGAATCAAAGAATAAAATACCAAACAATTTAACTGTTCACGATGAAGTGAATAGCGAAAAGGAGTGGACAATTTTGTTTGAAAAAATTCCGCCTATAGGTAATCTCTTCATTTTGTCAGGTGAGCTCGACGGTGGGGGAGGAGCTAAGGAGGAGGGCAGTGGAGTCAGGCGACGACGTCCGGGAGCAAAATCGGATGAAAAAAAACTGGAATAAAAAATGAGGCAGAAATGCTTATATAAGTGGGTATTCTGTAATATTGTATGTTATTAAAGGCAAAATAGTAAATAGATAAGGTGAGTACATGCAGGATTGCCTAAACCCTGCATCAATTCCGGACAAAAATAAGGGGGTTGTCCGTGTGTTATCCCTGCCTGACAAGTCATCCCACGGGCAGGGGAAATGTCGGGCGGGGCACCAAATGTGGCAACTGGAATAACTCAGCAAAAATCTATTTTATCCGTCTTCAAACACAATACCAAATGAACCCTTAGGGGCTAAGCTTTTACAATAGTCTGGATCTTGCTGCTTTATGCTAACTGAAGTCGGTAAAGTTGTTATGAGATTCATTTGTGGGAAGGAAGTTGAAGTGTTTTCAAGGCATGAAATTATTATGTTGTCTGTTGATGCTACATCACTGTGGATTTGAAAATAAACTGACTGCATTGAGAATTTGGAGTCATAGTTGAGAAGGTCTGGTTTTAGTAGTCAAAAATTTAGAGTGATATTTGGAGTTGTATCATCTATGCTGATTTTATACTTTCTCTTTTTTTCTGAAATCATGAGTATGTGTAGTGCTGCTTGTTTTAAGCAAATCCTGTTTACAATCTTTTTTGTAACACATGGACGAAAGCTAAGAAAGGTGATCCTTAAGCACTTTAATTGAGTTTCTAAAGATTATAACTTATACAATTCTGTTGTTTCACGTAAAGGTTCTACCACTTGCAGTTGGCTGGGATTCTGAACAAATCTATAACCCATATGAGCTTTGAGGTAAGGGCTCTCTTTTTTCTCATCAAAGAAATTAGTAGAGAGAATTTAAAATCTGGGTGCACGTGTGGTAGATGCATGAAATAGATTATTGGGTGAAACTCTGCTAAAGTTTGACAAAAGCTAACAAAGTGCCACTTCAATAGGTTTGACTATATGCGTGATCATTGACCCGTATTTCCCTACTTGCGCTGATACGTTAGCAAGGTGAGCCCTACTAAACTAATCCAGTGAGTGCAACCTTTGATAAAAGGCGCTTTCTACCCGCATTCTTCTTGCTTGTGTCTTACAGATGGCTTGAACAGGCTTTCTTATGACTTCTAGAAAAGAATCTAATTGCACACCCACTGTGTCTAACATCCTATAAGAAAACTAAAGGAAAGACTGAGCGGGACTATTAGTTGGGTAATCGAGACTCTCTTGTGCTTTGCCTGTTTAAGACAGCCATGTTCACCTTGTCCACTGGATCGCGGACTCCTTACCTAGGGGTAGAGGTCGGCAAACGGGCTGGAAATTCCAGCCCGGCCCACCTGTACAGGAAAAATGGGCCGGGCGGGCCGGGCACCTTTTGTAAACAGGCCATTTTTTACCTAAGGCCCGTCGCCCGCTCATTTTTTAGCGGGCGGGCAGGCCCATTAGCCCATTTTTGCGGGCAGGCCGGGCCGGGCCAAACAGGGCAGGCCCGTTTGCCTAACTCTACCTAGGGGATACGTCTCACTATACAAAGTACACGTAGTTCAGCAGCATAAAAGGAAAAGAACAGAGATGAGCATACATCTCGATCTCAGAAAGCCTCTCTTAATGGGCTTAGATTCCTCTACACCTTTCACGCTTCATCTTAGGCGAGAAAAAGACCAGCCAAATGGGTTTCGGTCTTGAGTTAGCAATCAAAATTGACTGCCTATAACCTGGTACAATCATGATTTTGTCCATGATTATTAAGGTAACAAGATAAGCTCCAGGTTAAGTTGTTGTTTTGATAGAGGAGCTGCTTCAAGCATTGATATGAAACCCGGAATATTTCATTTGAAATCGCGATGAGTTAAAGAAGCCCACTCAAAATTCAGTCCATGATAGGATAGGGATAGATTTTACCATGAGCCGATTGGATCCATTGAGCAAATATGGGTTCGATCGATTTTTCGGAGTGCCTAAAGCAAGCATGACATAATTATGAACATAAAGCCCCAAGGTATGGAATCCTAGAAAGAGACTGGCCCAAATTAAATGAGATATGATAGCTTCCTTATGTTCTAACATTCTTGCCAATACATTATCTTCACTTTGCTCCGGGTTGTAATCTCTAATGAAAAATAGAGCTCCATGGGCAATTAACTAGCACCTGAGAAATTCTACGATATATTGGTGATGAGTATAATGCAGCTTGAGTAGTAAAGTCTTGTGCTTAATGTATAAGTAGGTAAAGAGTACATGTGTTGAACTACCAAGGAAGTAATAATCATGTTAATTGGATGAATTTCTCTTGAGAATTGTTTTTTCGCCTACTTTAATATGTTTATATTCTAATGTTTAGCATTGTTTTCTTCTGTTCGTAATAAGATGAGCATTTGTGTTGTGGTTATGGTAGAACTAAGATACAATGAACTTCTAGCTTGTTGAAATACTATTCTTTTGTGGAAGATTGTTTCTTCTTGCATTGCCCACCGTCCTTGAATTAGAGGAGAATTTGGACAATGCCAACCAATATCGTAAGCATAAGCGTAACCGTGACCCCAATGCACTGCAAAAATACCTCATTCTCGATAAGATTTCAGAAATATTAGCCTTCCTCGAACGAATTACCCAAGAGTCCAACAAGGAGTGCTTCAAGAACTTGCGGATGTCACACAAGGTCTTCTCCGAACTTTGTCGAATATTACAGGATGAATGTGGTCTAAAGGATGATCAATATGTATTGATCGTTGAGAAGGTGGAAATATTTTTGCACACCGTCGCTCACCACCAGAAAAATAGAGTCTTGTATACTGATTTTCAGCGTAGCGGTCAGACCATCAGTCAAGCATTTCACCAAATTCTGTGTTGTCCTCAAATTGCGTGGTAGACTTCTTGTACAACCAGTCCC
>JAOWBN010028805.1:0-10370 GCA_028565015.1 Pinguicula moranensis
TTTAGGATTTGCGATGGCCGCCGTTAGTGGCGGCCACGCCGCGGCCTCGTCGGCCATTCACGGCCAAGAGTTTACTGCTTAGTCGATCGAGCAGATTTCGAGAGAGAGAGTTCGCACTACCCAAAATCATTAAACATCATCATACAAATTACTGTCACAAAGACATTCATAAATTAGACTGACATACAATACAATATAAGAGATCTCCATCAACATCACAACATTTCTATTCAACCACATACGTCGGAGGGAACAAATTTATTTTGGATTGGTAATCCCAGAACATGAGGGTTATGCTACTACTAAATGGACGATCGACAACAACAACCACGACGGATGGCACCAAAGGTGGCACTGGAATCAGCCGCCGAACAATGGCTTTAATCAGGAATCGCTGCAAACTCCACATCTTCATGTACCTGCATTCAACAAATGGTTCATCATCCTTCCATCAAATGCTCAGCTCGAAAGCAAAAAAGGCAAGCACATACTACTTATGGAGTTGAAAAGAATGGTATCGTTTCCTTTTTCGTTGTGATTTTCCCAAAAGCCAAAATAATGACTAGTAAATCATAATAAACTGTTGAGATCCATTCATGTTTATATCATTTGCAGAGCAAAGTTTATCCAAGGTGTTGGTGAGAAAGCGTAAAGATTGGCTTTGGCTTGCATTGGTGGGAGAAGCTCTGTAATATCGCCTACCTAGTATCAACTCATTTATCAAGAAAGTAAACAAGAAACAGCAAATGGTGAAGAAGGCTCTGCGGTGCCTCATATATTGCTCTTTTAAACCGTCAATGAAAGAAATGTAAGTTCTGAACTTGAACTTGTAGACTTGGATAGTTAACTCATTATGTGATATAAAAGTTAACTCAAAAGGGTATTTGCATAGATAGAGATATACGGAGTCCAGTAACGGTAAGAAAATCTACGCAGAAAATAATAACCACAAAATTCCATTTGTAAAGGCCCATAAATTTCCTTATGTTGTACCCTTTTCATTCAAACTCAACAGCAGATCATAAACTACTCCACTTACAACTGTAATCCCGTAAATCATGCAGTCTAGAATCAACTAAACACACTAGTCAGAAACAAAAAAAAACAAAAATAATAAGACAACCAGCAAAAATCTCTAGAACTCAGAACATTGAACGTAGTCTTGTACTCTTGGGGTTATTTAATGGCCATAAACAACTAATCCAAGAAGTCTAAATTGGTTATTTGCTGCATTTTTCTGTTTCATCCATTTGATCCTGCTCCGGGAGCAATTTATCCTGCCCTTTTCTTTAGCATTATCAGACCAGTTGAACCATCGAAAAATTAAAATAAAAAGAAAAGCTGTGAAGATGTCACTACAATAAGTGAATTTCCCAATAATTAATAACAAACTACACCTCTAAAGAGTTGTTAATCACTGACAAGGGTGAGCTCCGCCAGAGTTTATTTATCAGTGATAGACCAGTGGTGGTGGGACAGCCTTAATAATTTATTAAGGAAAAAAAAACAGGATCTTTCATGCTAAAATGCGCATCTCTTATTCCTAGAACAACACCTGGCTTCCGCCATAGACATGTTAGAACCAAGGGAACCAAACGAAGAGACAGACAACCAACTATCCCCATTCCCAGGAATCCACGCGGGGTATACTGAAAAGACAAGAGAACGAGGAAGGAGAGTAACTAAGAATATAGTCCCAGGTGATCAAGATCTTTTGTTGAAACCGAGAAGATTGGAAAAAAACTGTACATACTACTGCAAAACGTCAAATCTCAGAATAAAGTGACGGGATAATGGTGGCAATGTCTTAATCCTTTCTGGGCATGCAATTTTATTAGAATTAAGAATGTCGGAGCATTTACCAGGAACGAAGAAGTGGCTTAAACGGAGGCAGCTGTTGAACGAACTCAGTTCTTTCCTTTTCCTTTCTCGCGAGAGTGCCTGCCGCCATTGTTAGGATTACTATCGCCATAGTATAGCTGCAGGCGAGCGTCGTATCCAGTGAGGAACTGGTGGTGGTTCTCCATCGGTCCGGCAGTGCCGATGAAGAAACTCGGCGGAGATCCGTCGGGAAACCTCTGAAGGTGAGGCAACAGAGACGGCGAAGAAGAATTGGACTGAAGGGTCACCCTGTTGAAGCCAGCAAGGCCTGTAGAGTTAGCAGAAGAAGAGATTGAGAAGTTTAGATTATACTCACTGCTGCCGTTGTTCACCACTGGGATGAAGTGGTCAGGCACAAAGGAGAACTGCTGCAGCTCAGACTGGTGGTCTGCCGCCACACTAAGCAGTGGAGAAGCCACTGCTGATGTAAAATGATTACCAGGTGCCAAATGCATTTGCCCGGCGCGACTCGTCGCCGGGGCTAAAAGACCAGAAGTGAAGTAATCCATGGTGGTAGAGGACCAGTGCTTGGTAGATTTAAGGAAGAAATTGGATTCGTTCTGGCTCTGATGAACTGAGCCATTTGGGCTAGGGCTATTGTTGTTGTTGACATTGCTGATCCCCCCACTCAGAAGCTCGGTGAAAGAGGTGGTTTGAGAAATGGGGTTTACAGAAGCATTAATCTGGGAGGATTCATTCTCCTTTTCCTTCTCCTTCTCAACCATTCTTTCCTTTGCTCTCTCCCGAGCCTTAATCCTGCTCTCAGATCTGGAAAGCGAAAGACCAGAACCCTTGCTAGTTTCAGACGTACTACTGCAAGCGGAGGATTTCGTGGCGAGCCGCTGGGACAAATTCGGTTTGCCGCCGCCGTCCATGTCGACTTCCGTCGTGTCAAAACCCAGCTGATCACTTCCGCCGGTGCTCGACCGTTTCTCATCGCTGAGCAGCTTCGGCGTTTCGGGAAACGGGTTGCTCATCGGCGGCAGCTCAGCAATCGAACTCGCCGCCGCCTTCAGCAGCCACTCCACTGCCTTGCTCGGCTGGTCATACCCCAGCCGATCTTGCAAATCGTAGAACTGTATAGCAGTGTTCACCGAGAGCCTCACGCGCCGGTCCCTTAGCCCCTTCGATGTGAGGACCTTACTGTGCCTATCTTTCCCACCAGACGCTCTAGAAACCCTAACGATCCGTGATGAAGGCCACCCATATATCCTACCAACCGAACCACCCAGATCAACTCCTCCGGCAAGAACGACGGCGTTTCTTGCCCCTCTTTTGTTCTCGCCTTCATCTTCCTCATCCTGGTACTGTTCGTCCATCTTTCCGGTCTTCGCCATGTCTAATCTTCCGCTTCCATCGCTGATTCTGGGAAACTTACTTACAATGGATCTCATCTACGTCCATGCCTCCGCTTTCATGCTTTTCCTGCAGCTCGTCCCTCCTCTTCTCTCTCCCTCTCTTATCCGTACTTGAAGGAGGCGGAATCTCAACTTAATCCTCAATTACAAAATTAGGGTTTGGTATGAACCAGAGGGGGAGAGGGAGGGGGAGAGGGAGAGAGAGAAAACAGTGTGCTTTGTATGTCGTGCAGTTGGATTGGTTGCTGGCGTTCTGTGTGGCAAAGACTGTACTGTCTTCTGCATTGATGACGATTACACAGAGTGCTTTGGCATTTGTTGAGACATGTAGATACAAGATAGATACAGAAAAGAAAAGAGAGAGTGAAGGTTATTTTCTGTAACAAAGATGGATGATATATATGTATATATGTATATATGTATTAATGTATATATCACGTTCTTCACAGAGAAAAGGTCAGAACTAAGGGGTGGGTTAGGGTGGGTGGCTCCTGTTTGAACTTTGAAGCTTTCTGCAGCGCTTTCAAAAGACGAAACCCAAAACCTGTGTACTTGTTCAGACTCTATTATCACATCCCGAAAAAAAAAGGAAACAACAAAAGGGAATATGTTAATGGCTGGTATTTTTTCATTTTGTTTATTTCGATATTCATTTTTACTATGATATGTTGTGTTTTATTTTAGGTCAGAGTTCCAAATGACAGCCATAATGGATTAGTTGAGACAGATATATTTTACTAATTATTTCGTTTTCACTAACGAAAAATTCAAATGGAAGTGAATTTTTTAATTTAATCAAAATTCAAACCGGATGGAATTCGATAAGTAGTTAGTTTAAACAAAATTGATTAAAGTTGACAATCGAAAATGATATAGTGCAAGCCAAAGTGCAAGTCAAAATGCAAGAAAAGCGGTGAAATTTCACTAATACCCCTGTGTTAAACACAGATGCAATTATTTAACACAGGGGCATTAGTATCATTTCACCGCTTTTCTTGCACTTTGGCTTGCACTATATCATTCCTGGTTAACAATGCCACAATCCACTATAGAATCAGCTCCATCTAGAAATAGCAATGGGGGAGTGGCTCTGCCGCCTTCCTAGCCCCAATATGGGACAGAAAATCTATCTCGTGGCGTCTCCAACTTGTCCGGTCTTTTTTGGTATTATTTTATTAGCCTTTTGTATTTTTTAATATATATAAATATTATTTAAATTTATTTTATTAATTTTTATGGGACGGAATAGGACAACCCCAATGTGGGACAGGACAACCAGGGTGAACAAATATGTTATCCCTAATCCTCATCAAAACTAGGGTTGGGCATTTGAAATTTATAATTTAGAAATTTTGATTTTCGAAATTTTTCGAATTCCAAATTTCAATTCAAAATTAGTATTTAAGATTTCGAATCGGATTGGAATACGATTTTAACTTCGAATTATATTTTGGATCGGAAATATAAGGTGAATTTTTAAATTTTTGAACTTTTAAAAAAAAATCGTTTTAGATAAAATATTTTTGAATTTTCAAAATATTTCTTCTAGTTCTCCGAAATATTTTTGAATTTCATAAATATTTTTTTAATTTTTTTACTGTTTGAAATTTCCAAAATTTTGAATTTCGAGCCAATTTTTGAATTTTTAAATTTCGAATAACTATATGGAATGGATCAAAATTCAAACTTCACTTCCAAAATTAATTCAGTTCAGATCGAAAATGGACATTTTTTAATTCCGAATGATTAGCCTAATTCAAGACGAAAATAGAAGAAGGATAAAAAAGAAAGGAAAACTTTTCCCCAAATATGGGATTGGAAAAGCATGGAATGGGAATTAAAATTTAGGTTACTTTTCAGACAGATGAAAGAGTAGAGACAGGTGCTAGAGAGAGAAAAGGCCTTTGTAGTTAAAGTGCTTGGCTGGCCTAGAAATTGCAGACATAGCACATAATTGAAGAAAAATAATAATAGTAATATTCAAACTCCAAATAGTAACAAAATTATAAATTATAGAATAATTTTTTTTTTCCTAATCTATAAAGGGTTACTTATTTGTAAAAAAAAGGTAGAGTGAGGTCATAAATATGCAGGAAAAAACCGAACGTGCTTGTGTGGAATATGGAATTTGGAGGTTATCCAAGTACATAATATTATTGTTAATTGTTATATTGTTTTTTTACTTCAATTACATAAACATTTATATTATATTTATATACGATCAATTGTTTTAGTAAGAAGTAATAAAAATAAATTATAAAATAATTTAAGGTATTCTATTTTTTATAAATACCACAACAATAATAGTAAAATACTAAAATACGATTAAAGATAATTTAAAATTTAAGGTTTTTAACATCTTGTATTTTATTGTGGTTTGTTCAATATCTTTCATTTTGCCGTGGCTTGTTCAATGTTTAGGGTCTGTTTTGTACCACTTTTTCCAGATTATTTTTCTCATTCTCCTTTTTTCCAGATTATTTCAAAAATAGTGTTTTAAAACTTCACTTTTACTTCTACTTTTCCTTTTTTTTTCCAGTCAAAACTCCTTTTTTCAGAATTAGGTATGAAGCTACTTTTTTTTTTCTACTTCTACTTTTAATGGCAATTTCGTAAATAAATTAAAATTATCTTACCCAATTTAACTACAAACACTATTTAATCAACTAACAAAATTTGATTGCAAACACTATTTCAATAACTTTTCCATTTTTTTTATAGTTTACCAAACACTCAAATAATACAAAATTAAAAGGAGAAGTAGAAGTAGAAGTAGAATCAAAAGGAGAAAATAACTATGGGTACAAAACAGGCCCTTAATGTTTAATACGATACTAATGCATATTCTAATATTTTGATAATTGTTTTGATAATTTCTAATTATTTAATTAAATTATATACAATAATATAATTTATGCATACAATATATATTTATTAATGGCAAGTATTCTCTCTCTCTATATAAAGTAAAAAAATATTAAAAATCTTCTAATGACCAACCAAGGGTGACCAAGGGATGGCCGAGCCATCCCAATGGCTCCCACATGTAGGAGAGCAAATGGCCTTTCTTGTTGATGAAGGCCTTAGGGATGAGGAGTTATCAGAGAAAAATCTCTAATTACTTCTTGATTGATTTGCTTGACTTGAGCTTTCTTTTGATAACTCATCCCTGGGATAGGATCCGTGTACACATAAGTTGACACATAAGTATACACATATTTCTTAAAAATCTAAATTTAGGGTCCGTAGAGTTTAGGGTTTGGGGTTTAGGGTTTAGATATTTACATTTTTAGGTCGTAGGGTATAAATTTTAGGGTTTAGGGTTTATAATTTAGGATTTTTAGGGTTTTTGGGCTTATGGTTAGTAAGTTTTAGGGTTTACGACTCTAACCCCTAAAAATCCTAAATTGTAAACCCTAAACCCTAAAATTTATATCCTTCGACCTAAAAATCTAAAACCCTAAACCCTAAAACCCAAACCCTAAATCCTACGGACCCTAAATTTAGATTTTTAAGGAATATGTGTATACTTATGTGTCAAATTATGTGTACACGGATCATATCCCCTCATCCCTAACAAGTTCTAGTTTGTAGTTACCGTTGCCACAAAATGAACATGAAAGTAGAAAATCTATCACAAGATACATGGCAATAGAAATTTGTGTACCTTAGAACTTCAATAGTGAAGTAGCATGAGCGACAGAGTATCTATTCTTGACTCGAACGACGTGCAACACAAAATTTTCCAGTTGGAGGCTTGGTCATTTTGCAAAAATCTTTATCCAGTTTAATAATCTCAGAAGAATCAACTAGAGACAGACATTCGGAGCAAAATGGGCCCAAACCATTTTTGTTTGGGCCAGACCATTTTTGTACCCACCTGTTTAAAAATGTGCGATTTGATACGGTTCACGACGGCAAAACGGGCGTGCCGAGCTAAACCGTAATAAAACGGGCATGCACGATTTCTCAAAATTAGATCTAGGAGAAAATGGGCGGAGCCTGTTTAAATCACATAATTTATTATTATTTTCCTTTTACGTTTTTTTATATTAACTTTGATATAGCACAATTTATTCCAGCTCAATGCGTCTCAGCCCGCCAAACCGAGCAACACAATCAAGATAGTTTGGCCCAATAGTTGACGATCCGCTTCAAAAGTTCGCTGGAGGAAATGGGCTGCCAAACTACATAGCCCAAAAGAGGCACAGGAAGAGAAAGACAAATAAACTTGACTTCTCCATAACTTGCACGTGAAGGATGTCCATGAAGAGTCATCATGAAAATTGCCAAGTGGCTCCAACTTCCAAGTGGCATGAATAATGCATGCAAATAACATGTATAAAAAGGAAAGAGAGGAGACGTGAGATGGAGGAGAAAAAGTTCATGTACTTAGATAATCGAGAAAGGATTGTAGCTGAGTAGGGCGAACAAGAAAAATAATTCCAATTCCGGAATTTGGCCTTTGCGCCATCCATCAATTTTGTCTACATATTTTAGATTTTATTCTGGAAATATAACACCCCTATAACAAGCAGGACAAAATCCGACCACACCAATTTTCAACAAATTAAGCTCGTACATCCAATTAATCAAAGATATAAATTTTCTACTAAAATAAGTAGTAAAAACACAAGTTATAAATGAGTTAAAGTAGTGACTAATACACAATAATATTAATAAGATACTGCTGATAAGAGAATAACAGATTTCTTGAAACAACCACCTGTAACAGAAAACAGTAAATTAATCAATATTTTCCAACAATTCAATTGTCCATTCCACTTGTTGAACGCAAAACTATTAAAAAAAGCAAAAGCAACTTTACCCAGTATATTCCCAACTCAGTTAGGGTCTGGGGGTCTGATGTACGCGGCCTTACCCTTGTAATTATACAAAGAGGCCGTTTCCATTTTGCGACCCAAATATCGATCCCTGGACCTCATAGTTGTGAGGTTTAGTTGCTCACCACTTGAGCCACCAGGACTTGATGAACACAAAACTATTAGAGTCCAACAATATAATTTTTTCAAGTTTTAACAACAAAACAAACAAAGCAATCCATTTTTCATTCCAGGTCCAGGATGAATATCAAATTTTAAATCGTGACATGAGTTCCTGTGGAACATGATTCAACTCTGCAAAGCCAAAGACAAATTGAATGTTGAAACTGAAGAGCGGCCTGTCGGGCTTTAAACCTATATTCTCAAATCTCAATTCTCAATCTGAAATTGAATAGCGGTCGGGTCGGCATGAATTTATATTATTATTTTTTTCATTTTTTTTAAAGTTAAATAATAACAGTACTAGCGGAATTAGCGGAACACCGCTACCGCAACCGCTAATATAGCAGAATACATTTTGTTCGCCGTTTTCATTTTTACTATACGACTTTAGCAAAATCAATAGCGATTTTTCGTTAATTTCATTTTTGCTAGACACCCTATCCCGATTGTATACAATCATTTTGTATCCAGAATCAATTTTTTGATGTAATTAGATCAAGTAATTATAAAATTATGATGAACTTGATGGACGATGTGGCAACTTGTAGTCGGTTCGATTCCCGTGTGGGCCCTTCTTCCCCCGGCCGACACATAAACGGGACCCACTCATACCACACTAAATGCTAATTGGCTATTTCCATTTCCTATTTTCGGTTTTTGTTTTTGTTTCTTTTCTTCCCTTGTCTTATTATTTTGCTGACAAGCCGAACTTTAATCTGAAGTTTTGAACTGAAGAAAGCATTAGTTACTAAATTGGATTTCGTAATTTCATCGTTTTATTTTTTGACTATTTACAGCATCTCTTTTAGATTTTATTTTCTACTTATTTTGCATGATTATAATACCATGGTAAATGAAAATTTCAGCATTAGAAACTTCCTTAAATTAGTTAGTGAAAGTTAGGATGTTTTTAACTAATAAAAAACGATTTTTTAGTGAAATTTCGATGATGCATATCATATCATAACATTGTCTAATTAAAAATTTAATTTAATAATCGATTGTCCATCAAAGGCGAAGACTCTCGGAGCCTTGCTTAAATAAAAAAAAAAATGCACTTTCACGCTCCCTCGAAAAAGTACCCGACTCAACTCCTGGCGAACATAATATGATGTACTCATTAGGAAAGGGGGTGGAGCTAATAATAGAGAAAGAGAGAGTATGATATTGTTTTCTTAGCCCATGTCCTTTCTCTTAACTGTTGCCAATAATAGTACTATTTCTATTTGGGTTGTCCTATTGGTCCAGAAAGTTATCATAATCTCTTTATATGTGGGAAGTTGTGGGTTCTTGACTCCACCAGGAACACGAAGTAGGGGCTAGACTCCGGTTTTATGATTGAGGCTTGCTCGATCAGCCGTTTGCCCGAGATCCTTATGGACTAGTCGACAAATAATCGTATACCACCGGTCAAACCCAAAAAAAAAATAAGTGTTGTCTTTGATAAAAACAAATAAATTAAATTATTAGCCTATGATTAACCCCTCGTTTTATATTCCTAAATTCGATAAGAATAAATTTCTTCCGAATCTCCAAAAAAATGTGAGCCGCCCAAATCCCCCATTAATGTTCCAGCTCAGTCTTTCCCAGAAACAGCACTCCTGTCTTCAGTCTTCCCAGACAAACAAGATCGAATCTCTTACAACAAAAAGATAACCAACACAAACACAATACAACAGATAGGAGAAAATATTGATTCACTTTAATTTTCCTCTTTTTTTTTTGTTTCTTTCTCCTCGATGAGCTCGGAAGAGTCTCTGAGATCCCTATCTCTTGACCATCTCAATCTGCTGATCAACGGGCAGGCTTTCAGCGATGTCACATTCAGCGTCGAGGGACGTCTGGTCCACGCTCACCGATGCATTCTGGCGGCACGTAGCCTATTCTTCCGGAAATTCTTCTGTGGGGGGGACGACGTTGGCGGAGGAGACGCAGCGGTGAGGATGAGTGGGTCGCCGAGAACGGCGGTGATTCCGGTTAATTCTGTGGGTTATGAGGTTTTCCTGTTGATGCTTCAGTTTCTGTACAGCGGACAAGTCTCGATTATACCGCAGAAACATGAGCCGAGGCCGAATTGTGGGGAGAGGGGATGCTGGCACACGCATTGCTCATCCGCCGTTGATTT
>JAOWBN010028816.1:0-10370 GCA_028565015.1 Pinguicula moranensis
AATCTGTCTTACATCACCATATTTGCCATGGCGATTACATTACGTATGTAATCAAATATTGTATAGCTTAAAGGGATTCGTAGCTATCGGTGATGCAAAGAAGATTTGGGGTATCATTATTTTGAAAGTGTCATGTTAGTTAGGTGGTAACTTGATATGATACTACTAGTTACTTCTTGGTCTCACGAATCATTTTTTGTATGAAGTATGAGAAAATCTGTATATGTTGAAACAAATATGTTTTGTTATACGGCTTTTGTAGCCGAGCATATATGTTCTGTTGAAACAAATATGTTTTGTTGTACGACTTGTGTAGCCGAGCAAATATGTTCTGTTGTACGGCTTATGTAGCCGAGCAGATATGTTCTGTTGTGCGGCTTACATAGCCGAGCAGATATGTTCTGTTGTGCGGCTTATGTAGCCGAGTGGGAGCTGTTGGAAAAAGTCAGAAAATGCTGCAAAATGTTTTGCACGTTTTGTGACAAGTTTTTCAGACTTGCACAATACTCAAATAGTAAAGTACTATTTGAAAATGTTATAAACGTTTTTGTAATGTTTATATACTGAATAAACAAATGTTTTCCACTCCTATAAATAGACTACGTGCTTATTCATTCGAGATAACGAAAAGAACGAATATACGAGATTTTTCTGTCTTCCTAGCCATCCACGGGGAATAGACTTGATTCGTGGAAACATAACGAGACTCTGGTAGACTCGTTATCTGGACACTCGATCCAAATCACGCTTCCGCAACAACTAACATTTCGTATTTTAATTTATTATGTTTATATTCAATAATAGATCTATTCTAATTATTGAATTACGGGACCCATGTCCCAAACTCCTGTTCTCCTGCACAGACCCGAATAAGTACTCCCGGATCTACCAGGGACTGACCAAAAGATCCACCGGGTTGGCTGCGCTCAGTCGGTTCAAGTGAGCCAAGCGTTCTCCTCGCCGGATATATTTGTCGTGTACTTACCGGGTTTGGAGAAGGATACGGGTTTGGTCCTGTTCAACTCCTCCGGCCCATACTATTTCTCTCCGAGAATCGAGATTTTAAAATCGCTTATCTGCACGCCATTGATATTGAGATTTCATAATCACTTACCGGGTTTGCACAGCAAGATATACTGCTGGTACAAGCGCCGAATTATTACATCGGGTTGACCTCCATTAGAAGGAACCAGAGAGCTGCCCCTCTGAAAAGGTGGGACGCGAATCAGCTTCTCTGGACCTTCGCTGTTCTTCAGACCTCAATCCTCAACGCGTTGGTCAATGCAATCTTGAGGGATGCCAGTGTCATGTGGAGAATCTATGGGTCAAATTCGATGGTGAGAATTCGAGGAGCCGGTGGCGTGAATGGTTGGTGTCTGGGGTTTGTTGACGGTGGAGCGGCTCCGGCGACTCCGATTGTGATCGGCGGCTTCAGCTGGAGAATACTCTGCTATAGTTTGACTTGGAAAGTCAGTGATTGAGGTTTAGCTCCTCGCGTTTGTTTTATGGTACCACGTGTAATCAATTCGACTTCAATTCCACCAACAAATAACCAATGCTTTATTTAGGCAGTAATTTCAGACGATTCGTTAAGGCCAAATTGAAGGCGTGGATCCAGAATTTTTTTTTCAAGGGGCTCAAAAATTTTAGTGTGTGAGGGGAAAATAATTTTTTGGAGGGGAATGAAATACACTTTTAAAGGTGAAAAAATAATTTATTTGCTCAACAGTTATGAAAATTAATAATTTTATCGATTCAAATAATGATAAAAAAAAAATAAAAGGTACCTAAATTATTTAGACTAACTGATTTATTTATACTACCTAATTTGTTTATATCAATATTTTTTAAAATAGATTTATACGAACAGAGTAGATTTATTAAACAGAGATGAAAAAAAACGTAAACAAATTTACATAAACTTTTTTTTTTATTTTCTTATTATTTTTTTATTTTTTTTATTTTTTAGATAAAAAAAATTACATTATGGGGTGGGGTGGGGAGGGGGGGCTGGCCGGGCTAGAGCCAGGCCTAGCCCCCTAGATCCGCCATTGCATAAAAGTTTGAATTTCAATTTCAGACTCTTCTACTGTAAACGGATCTTGGTGCTGCTTATCTCGAGTCGGTTCGATTTATCTCATCGCAATTCCAACTACACCCCATCTTGAGAGCTTTGTCCCACTTTTGGCATACTCCATTACTTGAATTGAAGTCCACCATCATCTTATGGTGGAGCATGTGATGTTTGTCTCGCTCCATTTATCCCATTCATTAAGGGTCAGTTTGATAGTCGGGTTGTAGATGGTTTAACCTGTTTTTTGTCAAATAATCCGGGTTTGTCTCGCGTTTGGTATCCCGCTTTCTAATCCGTCTTCTCGTCGGATTACTCTTCGGGCAGGGTCAAAGTTGGACAAAAATATAAAATTTAGCTCCACCATCATGATGGGGTTGGAGTAAACCAACTTAACCCGTACATATAATGTACCATTTCTACCCTTAATTTTCACAATATTTACATTAATAGTTAGTTATTTAAACAAAAAAATTCATTTCTCCCTATTCTCTCCACGAGACGCCCCCTCTCGCATGGAGAGGGAATAGGGGTTTGTGAAATAGTTTTTTTTTTTAATTTATAGGGTATAAGTAAGGGCATATTAGTAATTTAAGTTAGTCATCCGTGTAGGAGTGAGTAATCCGTATTCTGAGGGACGACTATCAAACACTCTAAACCAACTAAAAAAAAATTGAATATCCCCTACCAAATGCACCTACTCGTGTTAGCCTCACAGTAGTCCGCGAACCTGGTTGACTCCTGCTCGACTACCAAATTGGTCCTAATTGGGGTTGCGCTCATCGGATTGTCTTTCAAATCTTGCTTCTTTAGATTGACACCGGGGTGAATCCAAAATATCCTATAGGAAAAGGGGTGAAATACAAAATCGAGATACAAACGTGAAACGTGCAAACCCATTTCGTTAAAATTGGACTAATTATTGTTTGTCTCTAAACCCACATATCCGCCTAGAGGTGGTAGATTCACGCAAACTGACAATTCCAATTCGGAACCGCTGATTCGTAGTTAACGTTTGCATTGAACCTGAACCGGACTGGCCAGAGCTGGTTAACCGGCGACTTTTCGGTTCTAGTTTAGTCGGTTCTGGCACGATTTATAATAAAGTATAGTTTATATATATAAGTTTATAAATTTTAAATTATATATAACTATGTATATTCAAATAGTTAGAGGGGGAAAAAGGGAGGGAGTCGCTTGAATTTAATTATAAATGAATAATTATTTATAATTAAGTTGTTAATATATCATTTATATATGGGAGGAGATCCCCTTACACATAAATAAACACATAAAAAAACACGCGATCCTACCCGTTGATCTCAATTATATATTTACATAAATGAATCAAAGGCAACATAGTTCTTGTGAAAAATGAAATACTTACTTTAATTACATGTTGTTTTTTTAGCTAAGCCGAAAATTCTTCGATTAAAAAAGAGTATTTACAATTTCTTACCATGGGTAAGAATAAGAGAAAAGATAGAAGATAAAAAAAAAAAAGTGAAAAAAAAAGTAATCTAAAGGCTAGGGGTTAAAACCTATTATACACATCAAGTGTTAAATACATATTTCATGATTCCTTCGTGTGAATAATGGGGAAAGAGCCAGAGGTGAGCGAAATTGATCTCTTGACTCTCAACTATGCAGGCTGCCATAAAAAATGACTACAGGTGTCTTTATCTTGCTAAAGACCCAACTCTGCATGTATACCTTATAGCATAGGTCGATGAGATTGCTGTAAAAAACTTCCTCCAAGCAAAGACTTAGAGGATATTTAAGCATTGATCTCAACCATTAGCTATGCAGGCAACCATATGACTCCATGTGTCTTACTATAGTAGATATCAAGGCTCGTCCTGTTTACCTTATAGCATCATAGCCATGTGATTTTTTGACACCTCCCTTGTTCAGTGTTGCAACATATTGTCTCCTGTCAATATATCAAAGTGATTTGTATAAAGCAACCACTGTTCCCGACCATCTTCCTAACCTGTACCACCATGAAGTGAAAAAGATAATTTCAAAGTGCCTTAAAGTAGGAGTATGTAGAATAGGTACTTGAACCGTGTCCCGAATGTATTGTCCTCGATATATAGACCCTTACCTATGAAATACCAATATGAGGAGATGAGACAAATGTATAAATTAAAAAGGTAGAACTATGTCTTGCAACTTCCGAAAAGAAATGTTAAGTTCTTCCAGACTGATTTTGTCATGATCTGAAATATATTGATCAATCCAACTCAGTTGGACTTGTTATTGTATTTCTGCTTGCCGTATATGTTTTCCATGTGTCAAATGGGTCATCTTCATCTTTGTGTTATTGATATTCTTGATCTCTATTTTTCGCTACTATCCAATCATTCAAGTTGTTTGATATTCCACGTTGGTCGGATGAAGTGATGCACAACGATCGTCTAGAATGTAATATCACTTACTAAATGTTTCTCTACAGCAACTGTAGAAACTAAACATGCTAAAGCTTCTCTTGCCATACCCAATAACACCAAAAAAATCTCATCTTTTACTCTTCCACCAATCAAGAATATCAAAATTTCATTCGAATGATTCATCATCATTAGCTGCCTGAGTAATCTCAAAATAAGTTTTTAGATAAGAATTAAGTTCCACAAAGGTCAAATTTGATAAAGACCTAGGCCGTTTAGATCTTTATTTCATTACATTCCTCATTCTTCTTAATATTACTCTACTAGAACCACGACCACTAGCACGAGAACTTTGAGTACTAATACCTAAGCGTGCTTGATATTTCGAATATAACTCATTTAATAAACTAGTTATTTCTCCAACTATAGTCATATAATCAACAAAGGGTCTATAATTCTTGTTCAGAAATCTACCATAATAATCTTCTAATGATTTTTTTAAAACCTTTTAATTTAATTCGTGGGTACAAATAAACGGCAATAAGATTAAATTGAGGTATGCTAAGAAGATATTTTCATTATTTTTCTTTAATAACATCTAAACAAACATCTAAATTAGTTTCTTCATCAAAACATGTAAACATTTCTCCTACACTAACACGAACTGGAACAATAAGGTGTGAAGTGGTTTTATATAATAGTTTTGTGTATTCATTACTTTGATAATTCTAAAAGGTTTTTTTCACTCATTCCAATGGGATTAATGTAAAAATATATATATGTGAATCTATTATTAACAAATCTACACATAAGGAATGGTTGATTAAAGTAGAGCATAAGTAAAGATTCAATGGGTGGGCACATCAAGAGAAATTTGGTAGGTCTAACAATGCTATTTTTATAAAAAAATTAAACCAATCTTTCATTACCTTTGGTTTGCTTAACAAAAATTTGATAGTTTTTTAATAGGATTAACGCTTAAATCAATATATTTTAAAACATATTGTACACATAAATTAATAATATGACAAGTACATCTAATATGGTAAAAATGACTACCAAAAGACGAGTAACATAATACTTTTAAATAATCAATGCATGCATCATTAGGAGAGACATTTTCTAAGGAAATGCTATATACATTATATTGTAAATTATATTCTTCTAATATAAGCATTATCATGTTGCATATATTTGGTGCATAATGTGATTAATCAAACATCCATATGCAAGTATCAATTTTTGGATATTCCATTCATTATCTATCCAATAATAAGTTGTTCTCATATAATTATGATTTTGAAAATGATCGGACCATATATCGCTACATAGACAAAGAACATTGCCTGTTTGAAAAAACTTTACATAAATTCTTTTTCTTTTTCATAAAAACTCTAAATATATATATATATATGGTGTGTGTACTACATGGAATTCTAGTAAATGCGAAATTTAAATACATATGTACATAATTTTCAAGGTTTAGGCTTTTAACGAATCTAAAATAAAGGTTTTTCGAATAAGTTAAATTAACTAACCTTCCTTATTCTTATTAGTATTAAATAAAAAAATTACTAGAAGAAAATGTTTCTTCACCAACACTAAAAACCAAACTACTTGAGATTTGGTTATGAGTAGGATTCATTCCAACCTCTACCGGGTGTTTAATATTGACATATCGCGCAAATGTTCCATAACCTCCACCTTATAAAAAAAATCTTGAAAAAAAAATTAAAAATAACATAATGGATTAAAAAAATTGAAAAATTCTACTGAAAAATTCCATACTTTTATGGAACAAAAATTTCCTTTCACATAGGGCTGAGCAAAATAATCGTTGGTTTTTCGGTTAACCTAACTGAATAACCAAAATTGTTCGGTTATTTGGTTATTCGGTTATGAAAAATCATAACCGAAATTTTCCTATTATAACCGATCGGTTATGGTTATAACCAAAAATTAATTTTTATTTTTATTTTTTTTTGAATAAAACTACATCGTTTTCTTCCTTCTTCCTTCAAACATTTCACTTTTTAGGGTTTTAAGATTTTTCTTCTTCTCGTTGACACTCGACTACCCCTCTCTAGTCTCTCCGAAGGGCAAAGTCAAACCTTCCGACTCGGCGATGGTGACCGCTTGCTTATATGGAATCGGGGACGTGTTTTTACATTCTTGAAAACTTTCCCCGCTCTAGAACAATAGGTTGTAGTCATTATAGCCAATAGTTGGGCTTAAGCAGGACAAGCCGACAAGCACCAGATTTGGCTAAGACGGTGGCAAGTCATTTAAAGGTCATTGGGAACTTGACTCATTTGCAGCTACAGGGGCCTAGTATGTTAACGAAGGATAAAGGTAAATCTCCCCCGTTGATGCGTCTTAGCTCAGCGGCGAGATGCTCGGCGTCAGGGTTTGTCCAGAGGTCGAGTGTTCGAGACCCATTGAGCGCCGTTGTATTGACACCCCTGGATTCGTCGGAGGGCCCAATGGGCCCGAAGGATACCGAAGTGGTTAGTGGAGTAGTTGTCGGGTAACCCGCTATAGCAACGGGATCGGTAGATCCGTGGATTTGAAAGAAGCGGCTGCTGTGGCCTCATTACCTACCAAAAAAAAGGTAAACTCCCCCTTCGGGTCAACACCAAGGGGGCCCGCCTCTATCTATATGAAAGAGATTTCCGGTGTCGAGAGATTTGAGATTCCGTGACTTATCCCTTGCCCGAATACACTTAACGAACTTCTACTCATGAGCCTCCTTATCTGTTGCCCAATCAGCGACCATAGTCCATAAGAGAAACACTTTTAATTTGGAATTCGGATTGAGGTTTGCATCATTACTTATTTGATTTGGAATCTCTATGAAAGATTATTGATTCCTCTAGGCTTCCAAACTAAAACTGGCTCGAGATTTTGCACAATTTAAATGTATAATTTTCTATCTTGTTTATACTTTATTTGGAATCTCTATCAAATGTTTGTTGTTATTTCTATTCTTTATTGATTGTGTTACTGAATTGACTCACTAACTAATAAGTAATGCATCACAACTTGAATTTGTTTGTTTACTGCTGAAATTCAGTTTTAGGTGATCAGATTATTTGTTTGCAAGAAGAGATGCAAATGTATTGAAATGATGCCCGTTCCCTTGATATCTGAAGACCATTGGATGGGTAAAGTATGAAAATTGATTTTGGAAATGGACAATATGAAATTTTAACCTATCAAGTATGGGACACATTGCTCAACTTCCAAACTATGTAGTAGCTTCAGAAATTTGCTTTCAAGTAGCCTAGATGTACCATTAGTCCAGTGTCCATTATGAGTTGTTATGTTTAGTTCATTTTAATCTTTGGCATGCTCTGCTAGCAGTATTTGCTTATATTTGAGACCTGTTGTATAAATTATGTTCTCTCATGTTTTAGATATGTGGCAATTAATAAGATGGTTAGCTGCTCAATTGCTCGTGACGTTTATACATCAGTCTGGGACTATTGGAAGATATCCTCGGAACATTCTTATCTGTTTTGCGTCCTAGCTGATGATCTTCCTTGTTCTATTGAAAAATGATCTTTTTGGTATTAGATGAATTTGGTTTTCAATGGATTTACGTAAGAATTTGAAATTTTGGTGTCGTCTAGCTAGTTGGAAACATATAATATTTCTGATAACATTTTTCAAGCCTCTTGCTGTTCCTGTGACTAGAGTTTCACCTCACGTATTGAAAAATACATTCATTGGAGAACACGACAAAATGTTCAGTGATTTTAGCATCATAATCTAAATTACCTTTCCTAGTTCTCTTCAGATGCTGACTATTGTTTAAGAACCTTTTCCATACACTATCTTTTTGAATAAACGTGGTGATGATTTTGATTGGAAATTTAAAATCCTGCACCTGAATTTACATAACAGTCGGTTCAGCATGTTCGCCTTGCATTTTCACTTTCAGTTTTCTTTGTAAAAAGATGTAGACCTAGAATTTCCTACTCTTTGCACTCGAAAGTCTAGATTTTATTTCTTGGACATATTCATTCACCGTGCCTTATGTAGCGAGATTTGTATACTAGGATTTCCTACTCAATTGCCCTCTTATAAATGCTGTATAAACTGACGAATCTATGTCCACAATCTTAACACAGGGATCTTTCATTTCTACTGGCTTAGTAGTATCTTCGAAGCTGCCAAGATTCTCAGATTTGTATACTCTTACCATTGCAAGC
The DNA here is from genome assembly GCA_028565015.1 of Pinguicula moranensis. Classification (NCBI taxonomy): domain Eukaryota; kingdom Viridiplantae; phylum Streptophyta; class Magnoliopsida; order Lamiales; family Lentibulariaceae; genus Pinguicula; species Pinguicula moranensis. Next base: position 8,676 of record JAOWBN010028816.1, read on the forward strand.
GCAGACCCACAGTCGATATCTGCAAATCCTGCAGTTGAACTCACCAAAAGCGTGACGCAGTGGTAACTCACGATTTTCGAACTTTGAAAACATAAGCAAAGTAGTTTCCTTCATGTCCCTTTTATACTTGATCTGCATAGATCCTTGTAGGTTCACCAAGGATGGAGTTTTGGTTGAAGGCCTACTGTGGAAAGATGTGGAAGCACTAATAAATGAATATGTGAAGGAAAACAAAAAGAGCAGATAAAAGAGTTGAAAGTGTTTGTTGTATTCGAGTGAATCATTTCTGGGACAAAGGACAGGAATTTGACTTTGCCATTGGAACGGAACAGTTAAACTGAAAGCTTGACTTAATGTCCTTTTGTTGCTTTAAAATTTCTTAATCTTAGTTGGGGGTCTCGGAAACGGTCTACTCATCCGTGTTGAAATAGGAGTAATCGGACATTTCACCCTCCGGCACATAGACTAGATCAAAATGATTCTATTAAATTTAAGTTGGAATTCGTATATCAAATGATACAATGCATTTTGGGTTGCAACAAAAATATTTTTTTTTATAATTACAAGAGGAATATTGCATATATTTGGTCTATTAGTTTCAATTTTGTTGTTAATATATTGGGTAGATTGTAGTTATGGTTGTATTTATTGGATAGGTTTGGTTAAAATCCTGATTTGCGCAGGATTTTTAAAATTATACTTGTGTTTGTAAGCATTTTTTTTTTCAAAAAATGAGTGTTTTGCGTTACTCATCTTGTCCTTATTTTAAGAAGGAAAAATTTATAACAAAATAAGCATTTCCTTACATTCTTTGTTTCATTATTAAAAATTAGAATGATATTTTGTAATTATATTAAACTTAAAAATGACTTACAAGATAAGATTACACTTACAAGTTATTTTGTAAATGTATATTAGTCATCGATTAAGATAAATTTGTTAAATTCATAGTTAAATTAAGGTTATTTTGATAATTTATTATTAATTTTATAGTATATAATTAAAATAAAATTTTAAATAATTATCTTTGAAGTACTTGCACAAAACACCACCCCTCCTTAAAATAAGAACAAGTAATAGAAGAAATAGAAGAATAAATAATAAAAAAATTAGAAGAATGCTGCACAACCTTAATTTGATTTTATAAATATATTTCAGCTCCGGGGTGGCAAGGAAAGTCGGCAAAATGGATCCGTAACCTCGGGAAAAGGATTGGCTCTTGATGGGTCGAATGTAAGGTTCGATCCTTGATGGGTTTAGGTTTGGATGATCAATTACTTTATCGATTATTTCTGGATTCTACCATGTGCCGATCGATTGACTGAGGCCCTCGCTCATGGTCCAACCGATTGATGTCGTATGCGTCTCTGAATGTCAGGTTGGCGTTCATCGACTCATCATTTTTTTTTTTGTTCGAAGAGCCGATGGTCTCCACGAAAATAGTTTCTTGATCTCTTTATAGAGGTTAGGGTATGATTTAGTACATCTCACCCTCCCCAAACTCTGCCGAAAGGCGGGATATACTGAGTATGTTTGGTTTGATTATTTCAGCTTCGGGGGTGGGAGATACATGGGGGAAGGAAAGGATTTCACCAAATGTTTTTGGGGATGGGTGGATGGTGCCCCCTCGCCTCCAACTGGTTCCGCATATATATATATATATATGCATATACGTGGATTATCAGTGTTATAATA
>JAOWBN010028827.1:0-10370 GCA_028565015.1 Pinguicula moranensis
CAGAGTCTGTGATGTTTTCACCACATAAGTTCAAAACCGACATTATTTTAAATAACGCTGAGTTATACTCACTAACGGATTTAAAATCCTGGAGGCGCAAGTGAGTCCAATCATAACGAACCTTTGGCAAGAGCACAGATTTTTTGTGGCCATATTGTTTTTGTAGATTTGTCCATAGTTCTAACGGATATTTGGCCGTTAGGTATTCAGTCTTGAGCTCATTATGAATATGATGCCGCAAGAAGATCAATGTCTTGGCTCGATCTTATGGTGTTGCTTTGTTTGCATCTTTGATTGTCTCACCTAAGCTATTTGCTTCCAGGTGGATCTTAGCATCCAACACCCATGATAAAAAGTTTTCTCCTGTAATGCCCAATTTATTAAAATCCAATTTTGCTAGATGTGCCATTTTCTATGAGATAAAAATAATCTAATTAGCATAAGTATACTTAATTTGCATTAAACATAAAAAATGAATCATGAATATGAATAATTAATCATATATATATGCATATATTGATCAAGTACTAATAATACATGTAATAACTAGGATTACAATTGGATATTCATACAACAAACAGATCGCATATTCAAAGCCATCATAATTTATTACCATTTAAAATGCATTAATAATTTACAGTCTTAAAATACAATAAAAATAATGTTATTGCTAAAGAAAAAGTAATCATAAAAATAAACTGATTTAATCACATTCTAATTAAAAATTTATTCTAATTTAACAAATAGCTAAGAATTATTCCATATAAAATTAATGATATTAAATATTTATTGACTAAAATAGATTTATTATTATTTATTTATTTATTTATTTATTATTGTTATTGTTTGATAATTATAATCAAGATAATTAACATTCAAATAATAATTAACAAATGACTAATACATAATATGTTGTATTTAGTATATGCATGTGTGTTGCAAAGGCAAATCAAATCAAATAATATATATATATATATATATTTATATTATTATTATATACATGCAACATTACTTTATAATAATCTTGTGTGTTGAAAGAGACGTGTGCAAGTGTTGAAAGAAACGTGTGCAAGTGGAAAAATGATGCGCCGTGTTTGTTTAGGGGTTTGGGCAAGGTCTTTGACCGAAAAATATGAAAAATAAAATGAATATAAACGTGTGAAAGAGATGTTTTTAAGTTACTGCATTCCCCGAAAAAGATGTTTTTTTTCAATAATAATAATAATAAAATAAATTAATTTCCAGAAATAATGCAACAAACGTATAGCAAACATATTTCTACAATTCACCCAATAAACCGCAATAAATATGAATTGGTTGTTTTACAGGTTTCTTCAACCAGCCCAAAGAAGATGTTTTAGAGATTTAAATAACTACCACAAATGTTTCATATGCGCCACTGGATACTGAGCAAGTAGGAAGAAATAAAAACAAAACTAAAGTAGGTTTCATAACAATTCTTATTCCAATCCTTCTTTTTGTTTTCTGTTTCGTTTGAAGTATTGAGGAAGAAAACATAATAGAGAATTGCAATTTGTATAACCGTTGGACACATAGTTTAAGAATTCACACACACAAAAAAAATTATACGATTTTCTACGATATGATAAATATAATAACATAGATATGCTTTCCAGCAGGTGGAAAAAAACCCTGGAGAAGAGCAATCCGTTGGAGAGAAACATATTCGTGGAGAAGAGCAAATACATGCTGATAACGTGTTGTAAACTAAGAAATCTGCATAAAAGTAAACGAGAGAATAATGATCGTGAAAGGCGTAAGTCTTATTCTCTGTGGTTATACCGAAGGTTTGAACCGAATTTAAATTGTGTTGCAACTGTCATGAAACCGTCCGAAAATGGCCTGAACCGAAACCGTCCGAAATCGGCCTGAACCAAAACTGTCCAAAATCGGCCTGAACCAAAACCGTCAACCAAACAAGAGCTTTTTGGCAACCGAACAGCCAACCGGAGGAAACCGAACTAGGTAAAACCGTATATTCAACGTTAGGTTAAGGTTTACAGTTTTACAAATCGACAATTGGCAAAAATCGGCGGTTCGATAACCGCCAACCGAACGGCCTATGTCTAAACACATCCAAGTTCCAACCACACAGAAAACCAAATTACATCAAATTCAATCGACCTTCACCCACAAAAATGCATTACCAAGTCATATACTACTTTAAACTTCTCAGTTACAAACAAAATCATAAACCCTAAATGGAAATCGAAGATTAAAAATAATAATAATATGAAATCAAAATGAAGAGAAGAAATTGACCAAATCACGGGCTCACGGCTGAGTTGACACAGCCAGAGAGTTCCGAGCCGCGAAAAATGAACGAAAGATGAGAAATCAAAACCGGCGAAACGAAGGAATCAAAAATTTGAAACGAAGGAATCAAAAATTTGAAACGAAAGTATTTGACAAACAGAAAAAATTAATAAGTAAAACGAATGAAATTTAAAACTAACAAAAAAAACTGAATAGGTAATACCCTATTACCGTTATGCATAACCAACTGTATCCATCCCGAATCCTGTTGGGATTTCAAAAATGGTACTCGAAACCGTCCCGGAACTTGATTGTCCAAAAAAATTTGGGTAATCAGGAATTCGATTGTCGAGATTTGGGAAACCTGAATCCCGACCCGACTAATTGGCCACCCCTAAGCCAAACCGTTGATCTTCATGAGGCATCACAACTATAATAAATTCAAGACGGAATACCTGACGATTAAAGATCCATTAGAACTATGGACAAATCTACAAAAATGTCATAGACACCAAAAATTTGTATTACTGCCAAAGCCAGATATAGTTGGACCCATTTGTGCCTCCAGGATTTAAAGTCTGTTAGTAAGTATAACTCAACATTATTTAAAATAACTTCAATTATGAAGTTATGTGGTGAAAACATCACATACTATGAGATGTTGGAGAAATATACTTAACATTTCATATATTCTAACATGGTTATGCAACAACAGTACCGAGAGTGACACTTTCTGAGTATTCAGAACCCATTCCATGCCTCCTGGTGGTCGAGCAAAATAATACATTACTTCTAAAAAACCACCAAGATAAACCTACCGGGTTTAAGCCATTTACAGAAGCAAATAGTTAAGTGTTCAAGGACAAAATTGCCGAGGAAAATATCAAGGAGGCAAAGGAAATCATTCCCATGGGCGTCACTCAAACAGGGGGAGAGACATAATAAAATGCTTATAATGTGCCCCCAAGGGAAACAGGTGGGCCAAAGCACACCTGAAAATTTGAGTCCAAGTATTACCGTTGTGGAAAGAAATGACATTGGTTTAGAATATCGATCCAGTAAAAGAGCCATGGCTGAATATCAAGCATACATGAAAGTACCAAAACTGGTCCCAGAGGGCCATACTATATAAGCTGAGACAACTTTGTTCAACTCATGAAGGACCTAAAATAATTTACTAGCACAAAATCGACCGTATACGATTTCTTTGATGTTGATCAAGATGACCTTCTCTCGGAGATATTTATCGCAATTTGAGACTATTTATAAGTATTTCCTTTATTGGGATAAGTTTCATGTTGTTACATTATTGCAGTATTTTTATTCTTATTTAAGACAGTTCTATCATTTTGCTAATCTTATGTGTTCATTTCTCTAAACACAAAGCAAAGCACTCAAAGCAAAGTTGAAAAGCAAAGCTGAAATCAAAGCTCAAAGCAAAGTTTAAAACAAAGCTTAAAGCAACTGGTTAAATATGTATAATTATTGACGCTTCTAACAAATTGTCCCATTTCTTTTCCGCATGTTTTGACGATTGTCATATTATTGAGGTTGTCTTCCCACCATTATAGGAGCAAAATATGTGCCAGTAGCATGAATGAACATAATATGGCATAATCATGAATTATTTCATCTTGGTCATTGATCAAATAAATGTGAACTAGAAGTTCAATGGATAATTCATTTGCAGAATATCGCAAATCAATTACCGGATGCATTAATAGACAATCAATTGATTGTAAAATCTCACATATCAACTATCAATACTCTTATAAGGATTGTTGTCCCGGAAGGACAAAATACCAACAAAGCGGCAAATGAATCTACACAATGCATGAAATATGGTAGACCTGTTGGTGCCAAGGAGAAAGTTTCCTGAAAAAAAAGAGTCCCACTAAAAAAATGTGAATCATAATTATCAGTAATTTCAGAAAAAAATATTATATTCAATAATTCTTCTGAAATTCCCCTTCATGAAAAGGAAGGTTCAGACAAGGAACCTAATGAAGATGATCATCTACCTGATAACAATGAAATCTCAATTAATTATATATTATCAGAAAGGTCTTAGATAGAAAGAAAACTATAGTCGACAATATTTTTGCGTATAAAAATTATTTTAAATCTCACCAAATGTGAAGATGAAATAGAACCACACTTCGTCGAAGAATGTCGACATCGAATGAATTGACCAAAGTAGAAAGAAACAATAGAATCAGAGCTGAGTTAGCTCAAAAAATGCAAGGTTTTCGGACCTATTATTCACACACTGAATGGTGTTAAGCTTGTTAGATACAAATGGGTATTTGTTCGAAAAAAACAAACATAATGAAATTAAGCACTACAAAGCACGCCTTATTGCGCAAGACTTCTCCTAGAAACCAGGGATTGATTTGGAGGAGACATATTCTCTGGCCATGGATGCAATTAGATTCCGATTTTGATTAGTTTAGCATCATCTGAAAAATTGGAGATGTGATTAATAGATGTTGTTACAGCATATCTGTATGGATTACTCAATAAAGAAATTTATATGAAAGTCGAAGAAGGATTTAATATGTCTGCAACATCTTGTGGCAAACGAAAAAAATATCTACTCCATTAAAATCCAAAAATTACTATACAAATTAAAACAATCCGATCGGATGTAGTATAATCTAATGAGTGAATATCTTATAAATTAAGGATATACCAACGATGTAATTTTTCCATGTATATTAATCAAGAAACGCAAATAAGGTCTTGATTCTATGTAAATGACTTAAATTTTATTGGGACTGCAGAAGAGCTCAACCAAACTGCAACACATCTAAAAGATTAATTTGAAATGCTATTTCCTGATATTCAAGATGATGAAGAGATACTTGGTCCTGAAGTACCATATCTCAGTGCCATAGGTGCACTAATGTACCTTGCAAATTGCACGAGATCAGACATAGCTTTTTCAGTCAATCTCATAGCAATATATAGTGTTACTCCGATTCGAAGGCATTGGAATGATGCAGACTATATTTTTTTACCCACACAAGGGAAGATCTCAAGCAAAATACATTTCCACCTATGGTGGTACTGCGATTTCATTGAGATCTACCAAGCAGATATTGACGGTTACATCATTCAACCACTAAACGATTATTGGAATATATGAAGCAAGCAAATAATGCATTTGGTTGAGGACAATCATTCAACGTATCTGCACAACATATAATATATCCCAAATCTCAAATACACCAACAATATTATATGAAGACAATGCTTCTTGTATCATTCAGCTCAGATGAGGATACATCAAAAGTGACAGAGCGAAGCATATATCCCAAAGTTTTCTTACACACATGAATTGCAGACCAATCAAAAAATCGGCATCAAACAGATCAGGTCAAGCAAAAATTTAGCAAATTTATTTACGAAGTCACTACCTAAAACTGTATTTCAATAAATTATATCTGCTATTGGTATGAGACGTCTCAAAAATGTCTAAAGCATACTTTTGACGGAGAGAAACAATGCGCAGTTGTACTCTTTTTCATTCGCTTGAGATTTTTTTCCACAGGGTTTTTCTTAAGTAAGGTTTTAACGAGACAAGTTTGACATACTCTGAAATTCAGAAGAATTCAATGAGAGGACCATGAAACATCCCCACTCAAGAAAATTACAAAAGTATGCATCCTTGAAATTCGGTCAATTAAGGGGAGTATTATAAATACACATAAAATATATAAATGTATATTTATTGTGAACGTTTCAGTTGTATAACTTTTGTAACTCCCGGTCCTAAACTTCTATTTATAGAGGATTCTAATAGATAGAAAATATAGACTTTTCCTAAACTTCTATATATAGAGGACTCTAATAGATAGAAAATATAGACTTTTGACAAGAGTTTTAATTTCTTTTCCTTTGTCGCAAGTTCTTTAGATTACAACAAGTCTCTTGTTGTATTGGGTTTTGTCATGTATCGTGTGGTTCTGCATTTGTTTGTATTGGTTTTGTTCTTTTTATGCTGATCTAGGAATCTCAACACTCTTCTTGCTCCTTCAAGTTCTTGTCACCATACACAACTTAGAATATTGATTTAAATTGGAGAACCAGACCTTGTCTAATTTTTCTTTTCCTGGTCTTCCAACACCACTCCTAAATGAATTCAAAACTGGAAGTAACATTGTCAAATAGGTTGAAAAAAAAGGTGGTTCCTTGCCATTCTTAATGCTGTTGGTATGTGGATAAATAGCTTCAGTCTAGTTGTGACACATCATGTACTTTGTGCTTTTATGTGAAGCATGTGGATCTTTTCTGAGTATATCTTCTTTCTTTTATCTACCCCTTGCAAAAACATGGTTCGAAGAAAAATTGAAGAAATAAATTTTACATTTATTGAGTGCTTGTTATATTCGTTTCACCATTTAGCTCACAAGGTAAAACTTTTATGATACATCGAGCCAATACTTTAATTTCACAAATGTCTCACTAAAGTGGGCTTCAATTTTTAGACTCTCAACGCAACAAACAGTCTTTGCGGGTACAAGATCCTCATTGGTTAACCTTCAGATCGACTTGATGAAAAAATTTCAGAGCATAAAGATTTCACATAAATGTTAAACTCATGAACAATGTATCATATCTTGCCTTCTAATACTATTGTAGTAGTAATTGTAGGTTTACAACCCATGATTTTTACAATAATACTGGTCTCATTAACTTTTCGAGGGATGGAATCTAGAGTACTAGCAGGAATTTAATTTGTGGGCTTAAGTGAGGCGGATGATAGTATATGAAAAGGCTATGTACATAAATGACTTAGGAGATCATCTTTAGCCCTGTTTGTCAATGAATTCATAGAAATAATAGGAATGATTTGCATTGGCATTTGTATTTATCTTTTCCCAGAATGTACTTGCTCGGTATTGTAGAAATGGATAAACTGAAGTCATAGTGACAAATTTCATTTTTTTTTGTTTTTTTTTGGGGGAGGGCGGTCTATGTCCTGTAATAAATAGTCTTTTGGTGAAATAGATTGACCACGATTGAGGAATTAGGTAAATATGAAAAATGATATAACGCATGGAAAATGGCGCACGGAAAACGGCGCAAAGAAAAGACAAGGAAGGGCGAAAATGACCAAAATACCCTCGTGTTAAACACTGGTACATAATTCAACACAGAGGTATTTTGGTCATTTCCACCCTTCCTTATCTTTTCCGTGCACGGAAATTCATGCGCTATATCATTTCTCGTAAAGCCATGAATAAGAAATTGACCCAGGGGATAGCAATAGCAGCTGCTAAGTCAGAAGAGGAAAAATAAATGATTGTGAATTTTCCAGCAGACATTCTTTTATTTTTAATTTTTTAACTGCTTTTCCTTTTCCTTTTCCTTAATGAACATTATGCTTTAGTTTATTCATTTCCCTCAACTCATCCGCTCTCAATATCCTGCAGAAGAAGCAGATGCTACAGTTGACCTTCGATCTTGCAACAATATACTTGCAATGCTTTCCCAATAAACGTTTTAGTGACTGTAATATGGTTATTTTGGAGTATAATATTTGGGCTGTGTTTAGACTTCATCGTCAAATCCCAAAATATTGCAGCGTAAGAGTATAACTTGTTTTGGTGAATAGGAAAAAATACATTCTAACTGAAAGATAAGATGATGGCAAGCAAAATGTTATGCAGTCTTTATTTGGGCAATTTCTCTTCTGACTGGTTTTACAAACTAAACTCCTGCTGACTGGTTTTCCAAATTTTTGAGCTCATTTCACAATATTGGAAAGTTTAGGGTCAAGTTTTATAGTAACCAAAACTTCAAATGTGGAGTTTATGAAACTTCAAGGACCTGTATGTAAATATAGGGCCACCAATATAATAAAGGAAAGTTTTTGATTGTTGGTTCACTTGTTGAGTTCTTCAAGGTGACCATTTACCTCATAGAGAGTTTTAACTTTCAGAATAATGGTATTTGACTTAACAAATCCTCTTGTCTTGTTGAGTTTCCTTCAAAACCTTGAGTATTAAAGACAAAATCTTGGTAAGGTTAAGGAGTTAACTACCCAACAAAAAGCAAGGAGTTGCAATATGTTACAATTATTGAATGACTATTACCCTTAGTAACCATAGTAGGCTTGTTGAGTTTCTCTCAATGTTTGATTATGGTTCAATTGGAATCTTTGACCCATTCAAAGATTAATTTAATCTTTCAAATCAATTTAGAGGGTTATTGATTTGTAATAAAATAGTGGGAGCAAAATGAATATATTTTAAAAGTCTACAATATTCTTTTTGAATATATACACAAAACAACTAAGTCTTATCTTTACATGTTTTGTAAATGTCTTCTACACAAATGAATCTTCGTTTTATTCTTGAATCACACAAGTTAATTGGTGCAAATTACTTGGATTGACATCAAAATTTGAAAATCATTCTCAAAGTAGAAAAGTTTGCACATGTCCCTGAGACACAAAAACCCAACCCTTTGGAAGAGAGTACATCTCAGGCTATTCAAACTGCTTATGATCTTGCCCAATGTTTTATGCTGGCATCCATATCTTTAGAGCTTCAGAAGCAATGTGAGAATTTGGATGCATATGCTATAATCGGGTACCTCAAAAAGTTGTTTGAGACTCAATTTGATACTGAGAGGTTCAATCTCACCAAAGAGTCATTTAGAGCCGAGATGAAAGAGAGAGCTCTTCTATGGTTGCCATAAATGGCGTTATGATGTTAGGTCTCATCAAAAGGGTGAAGGACCTTGGGACTAACCTAGAAGAGGGCCTATATGTAAATCTGATTTTACAATCTCTTTCGCTGAGTTATAAGCAATTTATTGTCAACTTTAAAATGAATAAGATTCAATTGCCTCTGGGAAGAGTTAGTGAATATGCTTAGACTCACTGAGAATGAGTTAAAAAAGGGTAAGGGTACCGTTTTTCTCACGACTTGTGAAAAAAGAAAAAAGTTATCTAATGCCAAGCTTAAAAAGCAAAAGGGCAAGAAGCGCGCAATGAAAGCAAGTGATGGAGTCAAAAAGGAAAAAAATATGAAAAAGGCACTTGCTACCATTGTAACGAACTTGGTCACTGGAGACGCAATTGCAAAGATTATCTTAAATCTTTGAAAAAGTTTAAGGAAACATATTTATCAGGTATTTACATGATTGATGTATTTTCTACATTTGCTTTAAATGTCTTGGTATTAGATACTGGATCCCATATTCAAATTTGTAATAATTTGAAGGGGTTTAAGCAAAGTGGAACGATGGTAAAGGAGAAGTAGATCTTCGAGTCAGGATTGAAACAAGAGTTATGTCTCCAATTGTCGAAACCTACTATTTCAATTTGCCCATTGGGCTTGTACTCGAATGTATTATGTTCATGTACTTATGAAAAATCTTTTATCTATTTCACGCTTAGACGCTGAGGATATTCTATTTTGCAACAAGATAATAGTTGTACTTTTTTGAAAAATGGAGTTAGATATTTTGTAGCCCCAAGTATTAATGGTTATTATGTTTGAACATAGATATGCCAATCCTTAGTGTAGATACAATTATAAAAGACGTAAGTCCTTCATACCTATGACATTATAAACTTAGTCACATAGACAAAGACATCATTTCCAAAATATGCCGAAACAGTCTTTTACACTTATTTTATTATGAATCATTTGAGAATTATGAGTCTTGCCTGCAAGATAACCAAAACTTGTGAAGATAAATTTGGAGTTTGTGAAACTTCAAGGACTTCTATGTAAATATAGGGCCATAAATGTAATAAATGAAAGTTTGTGGGATGTATCTGTATACATCAAAACTCTATTAGTTAGATCCTTGTTGGAAAGCACTGACTTATATATGAAATATACCAGTTAATGAAAAATATCTACAACATATATATATATATACGATATATATATATATTTGTGACATAATTTCCACCAATTAGACAACATGCAAAGGTTGCATGTCCAATAGTATTAGGGGTGTCCAACGGTCTTAACGATAGCGGTAAGCCCCTCACCGCTTCCGCTAAGTTAATGGATTTGAAAATTCCATCCGCTTCCGCTTCCGCTAACCGCTATTCCGCTTCCGCTACT
>JAOWBN010028838.1:0-10369 GCA_028565015.1 Pinguicula moranensis
GATACCTCGTATCAATGATCTGTGAAACATGATCATGCATTAATCCACATGCTAGTCGATTTAGTCATCTAGTTGTTTCCTTGCTAATGACTTTTAAGACTAGGGACTAATTTAGAGTTTGATAAAATTATGGAGTTTCACAATTTAGGTTATCAACCAAAATGATCAATAATATACATATCTAAAACTCAAGGAACAAAATGATTTTCATCATCCAGTATACATGAAAATAACAAGAGCACAATGCTCTAGATCACATTATCCCAACACATTGACATGGCCAAGGCCACCTAAAAAGCGAATGCTTGGTAATCCTTTGCCGATGTGGGAGCACTTCACAAGGATAGATGGTGGTGATCCTGATCATCCGAGGTCAAGGTGTAATTATTGCACCAAAGAAGTTGGTGTCCACCATAAGAACTACTAGACATCAAATATGATATCTCACAACAAGAGGTGTCACAACTTTTGGAGCAGACAACGGATGATGAACCCGAGATAGTAGATGCTTACGCATGACGCTAGTCCTACTTTTTCAACGAAAATTTCATCAGTAGGAGAGCTGATGGTGGCCATGTACGATGAGAAATGAATAAGATGGGCCTCATATAACATATAATATTGGATGAATGACTATTCATGATGGTTGATAGGAATCTCTAGAAATACAACCACGAAAGACTGCATGACCATGTACCTCGAAGAGAGGCAAAAACTGAAGGGGAATATGCTTGAATTGAGGCATCGAATGTGCTTCACAATGGATACATGGACTTCAATTCAGAATATTACATACATTTGTTTGATGGTCCATTTCATTAGATAAAAGTTGGGTGTTAAACAAGAGGATATTTATGTTCCAAAGGTTAAGTGACCATAATGGACCATTATTTCGAAATAGTTGAAAGATTGTATGGATTAATGGGGTTTGGAGAAGGTCATGACGTTACCGTGGATAATGCCACAAACCATGATTCGGCCTTGGCCAACTTTAGGAGACAAAAAATTGAGCGCTTCGGAGCTACAGATGGTTCCATCATGATAGTCCACAAAAACTTATAGGAGACTTGTTTTGATTCTTGTAAATGCTCATTTTCAATTTGTGTAAATACTAATTTTTTTAATGATTAACATGCCACAGGTGAGATGTAGTGCTCATATTCTTAATTTGATTGTGAAAGAGAGGCTAGAAGAAATGAGTCCTTTTGTGGATAAGATGAGAGCACTGGTGAAGTATGCAAAGTTCTCATCGAAGTGACTGGAATCTTTCTACTCTTTCTAGAGATATGTGGCCAACTATCGTATGGAGAAGAAAGGGTTTCTCTAGTTTGACGTCTGCACGAGGTAGAATTCTACATACATTATGTTTATGTCTATGTTTGAAGATATGATTAATGAGGATTGTAATCTGATAGATTACTTGATTTTTAATGATGGAAAGAAGAAGTTGGTCCCTACGTTTGATAATTGGACTCAGTTCAAACACTTAGTGACCTTCCTCAAATGTTTCTACGATTTTACACTTAAGCTCTCCACATCGGACATTGTCACAACCTATATTTTCTTCCAAGTAATTAGAATAAGTTGATTTTTGACTACTTATTTTTGCACTAATCTAACTTGATTTATGTCTTATGCAGGAGGTAGCTAAGATCGAGAGGTATCTTGCCAAAATTTGCTATCCATTTTTGAGTGAAATGGCCAATAGTATGAGGTATAAGTATGAAAAGTATTGGGGGAGTTCACTCGAGTAGATCCCAAAGGCAATTCTCCAGCTATGTCACTGAACAAATTCTTGATGGTTGTGACCATGTTGGATCCTCGAGCTAAGCTGACTTGGTTCTCTTGGTGGTTTGCATTTACCATGGACCAGAGAAAGAATGATGCGGCAAGGGCAATTGTCATGAGCTCTATGAGAGGGATCTTTGAAGAGCATGACAATCTATACGGCCGATCCTCTAGCAAAACAACTAAGGTTGGGACAAGTCAGCAGGTGCTTGATGACAGCTATGCCACTTTGACCCGAATGACAACGTGGAGGAGGAAAAATTAGACTTTGATAGATATTTGAGTGATAAGTATGTGCCAGATGCGACCAAAATTGGCATTCTATCTTGTTGGTAGTCCAATCAAAACCTCTATTCAGTGACGAAACAGATGGCCAAAGATGTGCTCACCATTCCAATTTTCACTGTGCCATCAGAAGCCGTGTTTAGCATCGGGGGATGAGTCTTAGATGCTCATAAGAGTTCTTTGTCCCCTAGCACAGTCGAGAAACTCATTTGCACTTAAAATTGGTTGTGGAGTACTTCCGACGAGATAGAGATTATGCATGACACGAAGGATCTTATTACGTATGATATCGAGAAAGGTAATAATTTGTTATTATACGCTTTTCTCTTCAGTGTTAAGCGTTTACTATTCACTTTCTAAATTGTACCTAGTTTTGTGGTATATGCAGAGTTGTGTGAAACTCCTCAAGAATACATGACCCGTCTACTAGGTTAACATATTAGAATTATGATATCCCATTATGCAAGAAGACATGAACATAAACATTTTATTTTGTTGGACTTGTAACTCGATTGTGTTGGTCTGTTGGAACTCGATTTATTTTTTGCTATTATTGATTAGTTTTTTATGCTTATTATTGGTGTGATGCATGTGTTATATTTTGATGGATTGTAAGTTATAATGATGTGCTTTACGGGTTTTTAGTTATGTTTGGCCCTAGTCATTTTTGTGCACAGGTAATGTCTATGTCAATCTGATTTTTTTTAAAACATTGAGCCACCGCTACCACCACGTAACGGTAGTTGCGACATACCGGATAGCGGTGGCGGTGACAGAACCACCACCCGTATCCGCTAACTTAAGGAGACGGTAGCGGGCGGTGTCAGCCTGCTACTACTAGTACCGTTATCCACTACTACATAGAAGTTCCAAACATGAGTGAATGAAATGGTGTTTTCGTGACGTATCGAAGAGGTATATGAAGGGGGCACAAAAATAATTCATGTAGCCTTATTTTCGGGATGGGGAGGGGAACACACTAAAAAATCTCCCTAGGTGCCAAAATAAATTAATAGACCAATCTTTGAATACACTGAAAAATATTATATGGAAAAAATTCAAAAAAATAACATTTGTTATGGAGTGAATTCCCCAACACCCCAACGGACATTCAATTTACAAGTCAAATTAAATAGTGTTGTATGTAAAATAAAATAGTGTTAAATAGTGTCAAAATTGAAAAATGAGGCATGTGACCGAAGTGAATGTCTCGGCCATTCCTTCATGTATAAATATATGCATATGCTCGTTGAAAATGACGAGAAAAGAAATAAGAGAAGAAAACTTCGATGTTCTTTGGAGATTCATTTGCCCATACTTACAATATTTCTTGCTTTGTTTACACAATTTGTTAATTAGTTCATAACACGACTCTACTACTGGGCTACTAGCATTTTTGTCAAGGTAAAGTTAATAAATTATTGTTATAATGTCTAATCTTTTTAAATTTGAGTTTGTGGCTTTGGACATCTCCGAAAAGAATTACTTGTTATGAATTCTTAATACATAAATTTACCTAAATGCTATAGGTCTTGGAGATACCATAAAGCATAAAAATAAAATATCTCAACAAGATAAGGCGAAAGCCATGATATTTATTCGTCACTATATTGATGAGGGGGCTCAAAGCAGAATACTTCACTATAAAAAATCCTGCAGATCTTTGGAAAAATCTCAAAAAGAGATATGATCACCTTAAAATTGCGATACTTCAAAAATCTTGTTATGATTGATTGTATTTATGCTTACAACATTTTAAATCTGTAAGTGTATGCAATTCTACCATGTTCAAAATCAGTTCTCAACTGAAGTTATGTGGTGAAAAGATTATCAATGAGGACATGCTAGAGAAAAAATTCTCTATTTTTCATGCCACTAATATGCTCCTGCATCAGCAATACCGTGAAAAGGGTTCTAAGAAGTTCTAAGAACCAATTTTGTGTCTTCTTATGGGCTGAACAAAATAACGAGTTGCTAATGAAAAATTATCAATCACGTCCCAATAGTTCTGTTCCATTCCCAGAAGGGAAAGCGAATACATTTAACCAAGGCCTACGTCGTGGTCAAGGTCGTGGTCGTGGACGTGGAAATCATCCTTATTTTTGCTGCAATAATCCCAATAATACAAATAACCACCAAAAGTGGCTAAAAATGATAATTTGCAAGGTCGCAACAAAGAATCTCAGGGCAACAAGGGTGCAGAAAATGTTTGCAATCGATGTGGGATGAACAATCATTGTTCTCGTACCTGTCGTACGCCAAAGCACCTTGTAGAGCTTTATCAAACTTCAAAAGCTAAAGGGAAGAATGCGAGACAAACTTTGTTCAAAATTCAATGGCAAATGAAGAGATGAATTTTGTTTAATATGATTTCCTCCATGAAAAATTTGATATAACATATTTAAATGTTGCTGATTTCCTTATCCACCCTGATACTATGAATAATGGCAAAAATATCTAAGTTTTTTTTGTATTTTTATTTAGCTCTCAATATTATACTTGACTTAGTATGTAATCACTACTTTATTATAAGTTTGATTTCGTTAATTTACTACTTTGACTTATTTATTGAAGATAACCATAGATTTATTCAAATCAAATGAGTACTATGCATATCTCACAAATTGTGCAACAACACAAAACATACCCAACAATAAAAAAATATTTTATTTTCCTATCTATAGGGGAAGCTTATGTTAATACAATACATGTTAGTGCAAAATTAATTGAAGGCTCTTGAAGAGCACAAATTGTACTACCACAAGGGACAAACACCACAATTGATGATGCTTTATTCTCATTTAAGTCTCAACGAAATTTATTGAGTTTTAAAGATATTCGCCGAAATGGATTTCATATCGAGATACGAAAAAAGATTAAGAATACTTATGCATTACATCAATTATTTTGGGTAACAAATGCAGATTAGAAGACTACTCGTAATGTTGAAGCTGATGCTGTTGAAAGTTTAAATACTACTAAAACTTTCAAAGTTCGACAAGACCGGTTAGGCCATCCCAAATAATTTATGATGCAAAAAACTATAGAAAATTCATATGGGCATTCAATAAAAAACCAAGAGATTTTTCAAACCAGTGAATTTTCATATGCTGCTTACTCTTAAGGCACACTGATTACAAGGCCTTCATTAAACAAACTTGGGTATGAGAACCCTACATTTTTGGAAATAATTTAGGAAGATATATGTGGGCCTATACACCCACCATGTGGATCATTTAAATATTTTTTCGTTCTGATTGATGCATCAACTAAATGGTCGCATGCGTGATTATTATCTACTAGCAATTTAACTTTTGTAAGATTACTTGCACAAATAATTTACTTGTGGGTTTATTTTCCTGATTTTCCAATAAAGAAAATTCGCCTAGATATTGCTGTTGAATTTTCATCACAAGTCTGCAATGATTATTATATGTCAATTGAGATAACTATTGAACATCATGTTACACATGTTCATACACAAAATAGTTTGGCTGAATCACTTATTAAACGCCTCCAATTGATTGCAAAGCCAATGGTTATGCATTCTAAACTCCCCGTATTTGCTTGGGGACATGCAATTTTGCATGTGGCAACACTTATTCGTATTAGGCCAACAAGTTATAATAAATTTTCCCTGATACAAATGGTTTATGATCAAGAACATTTCTCATCTAAGAATATTTGGACGTGTAGTATTTGTACCAATTGTTCCTCCACAACGCACAAAGATGGATCCTCAAAGGAGGATGAGAATATATATTGGATATAAATCTCCTTCAATAATTAAATATTTAGAACCATAAACTGGAGATTCATTTACAACCAGGTTTGCTGATTGTCATTCCGATGAATCAATTTTTACAACATTAGGGGAATAAAATAAACAGTTGGAAAAGACAATGTCTTGGCATGACAAAACTAAATTGATATAAAGGAATAAGACTGAGAAAGAAAGAAAGAAAGCAGATCCATTCACTTTTCATACTTAGAATACTTCATTACGGTTATAGATTGAAAAGACGAAATATAAAAAGATGGCAAACCTGTGACTGAATGGTGATATAGTTGATATGAAACTGTGCAAGTGAAATGGCCAGAGAAAGATAATTTTTTTACTAGATTTCAGAGTTAACACGCATACTTCAAGCTTACAAAACAGACTCTTCCATCAAATTTGAAGAAGGCCAAAGTAAAATAGTTCACCATTACTTCAAGCTTACTTCCGTATCAATGTATCTGCTAGTGCAGTGTTGATAACCGTGAATTAGAACAAAAGATTGCACAATTCAACCCGCTCCGGGGAGTTTTCTCAGGAGTCCAAGTGCAATTATTCAATCCCCAATTTTCACTACGTTACTAAAACAGAATGAAAACATTCTAAAAACATCTCTTCCTCACGGAATCGATGCGTTCACGCATGGCAAAGAGCTCTTTCCAACCCTTGGACCCGGAATAGTCTGGGTCACGGAACCCGAAAACTCGACCAAATCCAGAGCCTTCTCCTGAATCCATGGAAGCTCCTCCTCCACTTCCACTTCCTCCTCCACCTTCTCTTCATTTTTACTTACAGCATTGTTGCTTTTATCACTGCTCAGTTGTGCTCTGACTAGAAAGAAGGGAGGAGGTACAGTGTTGCTGATGTAGGTCGATTCCCGGTTTCATAGTTGTCATATAAATTTTTTTTGTGAGAAAAACTATTTAATGATTATTGTCTCGGATACTTCAGTAAGTTGTTTAGCAAGGTGCAGGACTATGGTAGTATTGTGGAGGGTGGGGAGGCGGTGCAATGATCGACAAACTTTTGCGTGGTTGAACGAATATCAGCAGAGGAGGTGAAGGGGGCCCTTGGCAAGATGGGGAGGGCGAAGACAGTGGGGACGGATCAGATACCGGTTGAAGTATGGAAGTGTATAGGAGAAGTAGGGGTGCAATGGCTAACGACACTTTGTAACATCTTCCTACGGACGGGAAGGATGCCAAAGGAATGGAGAAGTAGCGTAGTAGTGCCACTACATAAGAATAAGGGGGACGTACAACAATGTAACAATTATAAGGGTATTAAACTCTTGAGTCATACTATGAAGTTGTGGGAGAGAGTTATTGAGTGTAGATTGCGGAGAGAAGTTCATGTGAAAGAGAATCAATTTGGGTTTATGCCCGGGAGGTCGACGATGAAAGCAATCAATCTCCTCAGATGGCTAATGGAAAAATACCGAGAACATCAGCGGAGTCTCCATATGGTCTTTATAGACCTAGAAAAAGCGTACAATACTATACCAAGAGATGTTATTTGGGAATGTCTAAAGACCAAGAATGTCCCGTGGATATATGTGAGAGCTATACAGGATATGTATAAGGGTGCAAGGACTAGTGTGCGGACCCCAGTGGGTGAAACATAATATTTTATGGGGGATATAGGTTTGCACCAAGGGTTAGCACTGAGTCCATTACTTTTTGAGATAATTATGGATGTACTCTCTCGGGACATACAAGACGAAGTGCCATGGTTTTTTAGTGGCAGAGACAAAGGAAGAACTGAATGATAAGATGGAGCATTGGAAAGTAACACTGGAGGCTAAGGGACTACGCTTGAGTCGTTCAAAAACTTAGTACATGATGTGAGAATTCGCTAATGGAATGGAAGAAGGTAGAATGGAAGTTATGATTGTGGATCTATTACTCCCACAAAAGGATAGCTTCAAATATTTAGGATCTGTCATACAAAAGGATGGGGGCGTTGAAGGCGATGTCATCCATTGCATCAAGGTTGGATGGATGAAATGGCGTGCCGCTACTGGAGTGTTATGCGATAAAATATTTCCACTAAAGTTGAAGGGAAAATTTTATAGGATAGTGATAAGACTGGCCATGCTATACGGGTCAGAGTGTTGGGCTATGAGACTGTCGTATGCACAGAAGTTTGAGGTGGCTGAGACGAGAATGTTAAGATGGATGTGTGGTTGTACGAGATTAGATAAGATCCCGAATTGGATCTTTAGGGATACGCTAGGTATCGCACCTATCAGTGTCAAGTTGAGAGAGGGGTGATTGCGATGGTTTGGACATGTACGCAGAATGCGTGTCGACGAGCCCGTCAGGAGAGTCGAAGGGCTACAAGTTGAAGGAAGGCGGGGGAGAGGGAGACCAAGGAGGACGTGGGAGGAGAAAATTCGACTAGATTTAGAAGGATTAGACCTCTCTAAGGATATGACCTCTGATAGGACGAACTGGAGACATCATATTATGGTTAGAGATGTATAGGACTGACGTACGCAGATCTATCGGTGGACAGATGAGGATAGATAGGATAGATTGTAGGGATAGGTGATATTTATTTATTTAGTTAGTGGTTTGAGTATTTATTTATGGTGTTTATTTATTCAAGTATTTATTTGTGTTTAGACATGTATGTAAGTATGCATCTATGCATTTATTCTTTACTTTTATTTACTTGTTATGATTATTAATCTATATAGTAAATTATTTCTTATTTGAATTATTGATTTCCTATTTATTGGATATATATTTTGATTTCCTATTTATTTGATTATTAGAATATTGATTATATGTATATGAGATATACTTATAATATATTATCTGTATATGAGATATACATATAATATATTATCGGACCACTTTTACAACTATGAGAATTGATGAGGCAATTTTGTATATATTTCTACCTTGTATTTGCATAACTTATAGCGTAAAGTAAGATATTATCTTATGAGATTATCTTATGATAATTAATTATTCTAATAATCAAAATATATATCCAATAAATAGGAAATCAATAATTGACCTGAAAGACTTGTATATAAACTCTCGTGCTGATTTATTGCCCTTAATTTTGGAATCTATGGGGGAATTAGATCATGGTATCCTATAGGACTTGTTCTCCTATTCAATAGCTTTCTTCATTAAACACCAAACTTGAACCAATCAGAGTGGTAAGTAAATCTTCAGTACTTGACAGTCAAAGTAGGACAATCCGAACACTATAAACACCAAAATTGAAACAACCATTTGAAAATTTTGTATCATATCAAGACTTTTCTGAAGCACTATCAACACTAATGAATGAGGGCTTTTGTTCGCCTCTGTGTAAGCTTCACGATGATATCTCCAATTTCGCCATTGGCCATGAAAATCATTGGTCACTGACCGACAAAGTTGCATCCGGCGCTACGCTAGGGTATCCCGATCTGCACCGTCAACTTAACCATCAACTTACGATGACTTCTCGACAATAATTTGCCATCTAGATCTTAGGTCTTTTGGTCTTCTCTGAGCAGGCATCATGGTGCTATGTTCAATTTCACGATCCGACTTTTGAATCGACAACAATTGATCAACAAATCTGTGTCTGAAGCTAGATCAATTGAACATGCACAGTAAACTTTGCCAGTGATTAGCATAATTTGCGTCTATAATTCGCCATCAGGATCATGGGCTTTTTTCTCCACTCTGAATGTGCTTCACGGTGGTACTCTCAATTTGGCAATCCACTTCCAGAATCAACGAGAATTGCTCCTCAAAGTTGCGACGGCAGTGACTAAAGGAGATCTCAGAGCTAGAAAATTTTCCCTTTTCTTTTCTCATTTTCTTTCGACCTTTTTTTCCCCTCGCCTGGTAGGGTTGCTAGATAAATGTAAGAAACAAACTATGGATTTCTAGACATAAAAGAAGAAACAAACTAGTTCGGAGGAGTCACCGGTCAGCCAGGCGATCGGCGGTGACAACGGAAACTTTTCTTTTTAGGTTAAGGTATTCAAATCTACTCTGATCATGTCAAACTTTGGTAGAGAAAAACTTTCTTCCTTGCATAATAATCCTACGTGAACTCTAACTTATAGACTTTTTGTTGCAATCATTTCGTAAATGAAAAGAACCCTAATTATCTCTAAAATCCTAACTAAAATAAACTCTTAACATGAATAAACTCTTTCCTAATTACCAAATAAATCAAAAGAGATTTCTATCCTATATTTAAAATAATAACTAATCCAACACAAAGTAGTTGGTATTTGCAATTGAGATGTGCTTACATTTGCCCAATTCATTCTTATTTGGATATACTTCTTTCTAATTTGGTTTCATTGTACATCTATGGGAATCCATTAATGAATCCATGACCTGCATCAGTTGGCAGTCCCGGAAAGGGACATTTAAATACCTTTGATATCTTTGGGAAAACCTTCCATGCAAATTTTGTAAGGGTCCGTTTGGTAGCCGGTTTACTTTAAACCGGGGTTGAGGTTAAAATATGGTTAAAGTCGGTTCGCAATTTTTG
>JAOWBN010028849.1:0-10369 GCA_028565015.1 Pinguicula moranensis
GCAATTTGTGATTATGAGATAGTCACATTTTAACAATTATTTACTGATATATCAAGAAAGTGATTAATGGTCAAGGAAGACACGTTCCTTCGCTTGACATTAATCATTGGATATTAAGTGACAAAAAATTAATACTAAATGGAATTTATAGGATCACGATGTATCTATATTAAATCGGATCATAATGCATTGCTAGCTGCTGCTTAATATAGTACCGATTTAGATATGGATCCTATTCGGTCGGTCTATCTGGTGAACTGAAGAATTAAATTGTTAATTATGTGGGACATAATTGACGAATATCACGGACGAGATTAATTGGATTTTGGTGGGATCCGAATCCAATTTTATTTCAATTTAATTATAATTGGATTTAATGAGATTAAATCCAAGGTATTTGCAATTGGGCTTAAATTGAATTTGAGCCCCAATGATTAATAATTAATTGCAATTTGGGCCTTTTGGCCCAAATAAATTAAATTGCATTTGGACCTTTTGGCCCAAATAAATTAAATTGCATTTGGGCCTTTGGCCCAAATGAGGAGTTTTAAACTCCAGTCGGTCGCTAAAACAAGAAGAGAGATTCTGTACGTCTCCTTCATCGCGAAAACATGCGACTTTTGACCAAAACAGAAAAAACTCACTGTGACTTCCTCCGTTGACGAGGTTGCCAGAAAAGAGGGTCTAGCAGCCCCTTCACTAGCCAGGGAGCGCTCCGGGTAGAGGCTTTCTCCGTTGGAAGCTAAGTGACTCTTTGAATCTCACGATTTCGATCGAATTCCGACGGGTTCGTTGGAGGTTTTCGAGTTCCGGCCAACAGAAGGTAAGTTTGGCTATCCCTAAGATCGTAAAACATGAATTAGACAAATTTTGGGTCTCAATTTCAAGGTTGATCTGAAGTTGAAATTCTTCAGAACGTTAGAAATTGGCCCGTTGATCTAACAAAATAAAGATCAAGTTGAAAAGACATCGAGAGGAATGGGACTTGAGCCTGTTATAAAATAAGGTTGGTACAAAAGAACCCAACCTAGTTGACTGGAGATCCCAAGATTTAGGTTCAAAGGGACAACCTAATTGTAACCCCTGCCTATTCCTATGATGAAAAAGTGAAATCCATAGGTAGACGCTAAGCATTTTTTTAATGATCCTTATGCTTCGAAAATCCGAGCGAAAAAATGCATGTTACTCTTAATTAAATAATGACCTATATGAGAGAGAAGATAGGCCTCTTTGAAGGCGCTCACTTCTTTAAAAACTCTTGCAGAATCAGGCATATGTTCAAGGCCAAGATGAACATAAAACGTGTGAACCAAAATGGTATCTGGAATATATCTGTGTGAATTATATTGCATGTTTATACAAATGACAGAAAAGTTCAAGGACATCGCGTCTACTATCACCTAGTAAAGTTAACCTAATCTCACAAGGGAAGGTTCAAAGATTAAAACCTACCTATCCTATGTAGGTGTCGACCGCAAAATTCTATAATCACGTATTGCGTCCGCGTATAGGATCAATTTCATTCATGTGGGGGACTGTTGAAAAATACATATTTTTTTGGTAAGTTTGATGGAAAATACATATTAAGTATTAATATGTTATAAATGAGAAGTTGATAAAGAATATGAAGGGGGAAAGTTTTTTTTTCAAGTCCATGATCCCACTAAGTTAGTGGAGAAAATGGAGAGTTGAGCTATTAAAAATCCACTAAGTTAGTGGAGATAATGGAAAAGTTCAAGGAGTGAAAAATCTCTAACACTCATTCGCGAACTCTATAAATAGTGGATCCCTCGTGAAACACATACATAAAATTGAGTCTATTATTTTATTCTCTCTTCTTGGAATATTTTTTTTGAGTCCTTCATTTGGTGATAGAAGAAAGATACCGCTAGAGTTCGTCGGAGTTGTGCATATCAACTCGTACTTGTTGTATCCTAGGAGACAGACGCTCGTGAATCTCAATGCACACAGGATAGGGCGAATCAGTTTGAATGAAACTGTGATTTTATAAGCTTCGAAGTTCTTCAAATCCTCTTATTTCATTCAACGGTAATAGGTTAAAAATTGTACTTTTATTTATGTAATTCTTATAAAAGTTTATTTCATATTGCTTATTTGGCAACAAAATATTATTTCTATTTATTATGTTTAATGGATACAAAATAACGGATGACTAATTCTAGGAATTTTATTTCTATGAGACTCTCTCTGTACAAAATTCTTTCCAGGAACGGGAAAAAAGAATTACAAAAACTCCTACTCACATCAAAGATGGAATTTTTCATGAGCTTACCACCTTTTTGTAGTTCATATATTTTTCATGAACAAAGTGTTGCAGACGCACATCAATCCAGAGAGAGCCAAGAGAAAGACGGAGGGTTTTGAAGAGAATTATGATAATTCAGAAAAAAGCATAAACTAGAATCCTTAAGGGCATATTAATATTTTCATAAAATATTTACATTAAAAAGGTACAAGTGGGTGGTGGACCTTTTTTTTAAACTACAGGTAGATATGTCTATTAGTTTGGAAGTACAAGAGTAAGTCACCCATTAACTAAATTATAGGGTGTAAATGCCTATCTAACTCTGTGGATGGAGATTGAGCCCATTTATGGGCCTTGTGATTTGAATGAATCATGTGCATTGCCACACCTATATTTTGTCGATAAAATTATTTTACATTAATAATAAAATGCAGAAGTTGTGTACACAATTTACAAAATGCCTTCTTGACACAAGATTTAAAAGCTAAATCTCATGCAAATAGAAGGATCACGCATCCAAACTCCCAATGTGATACCCACGGACACTGGCGGACCTATGTATGGGTTATCCTGTGCTTCAGCCTGGGGTCATTTTTGGATCGGCCTGTACATAGGTAAAATTTTAACATTAAAAGAAAAAAAATTATGGTTCAACCCACCTTTAATATTTGTGCTATTTCTGCCATTGCCCACGGATAAGCCCACATATGACTTGATCCCTTGGAACCAAATTAGTTTGATCCAATATACTGCCTTTTCCGGGGTAAAAGTTTTCTCCGTGGATGATAAAATCATTCATTTTTTACTATATGTGCCACAATATACAAAAGCAAAGTGCTTGCCATGACTCCATCTTCCTCATTGATTTAAAAAAGTCTCCATTGTTGTTGGTAGTGCATCAAAGGTTGCACGTTACCAACATAAGTGAGATTCCACCAATTATATAACATTCCGTTCAAAATCTCTGACTTACGAGATACTCCAAGAATGGATGTGTAGTTGTTTTCTCCTTTAATTGACAAAGAGCACAAGAATTATCAATATTAAAGACCCCTCTTTTCATAGAGCTCCTTCATATCCATTTTCAAGCTTTCTCCACAGTACACTACTTATGTTAAACTGAGATATCCTTTCTTTTGATAGGCCAAATTCCAGAGAAGTTCCAACCCCTAAGTCTGTCTTGGTTCACACTCCACACCGGCAGGTAGAAGGAAAATTATAAGGCAAAGTTAGCAAAAAGGACCTAGAACTAGAAGCCAATCGAGGAAAGATTCAGCTCTCTTATCTCATACAGAAAATGGAGCTCTTCAGGAATGGCTTGGACAACTAGTGCAAAATAATTCTCCTAAACCATTTGTTGTCTGCAACTCTCTTGGGGAGGACTTATCCCTGGAGTAGCAATACCTAGAGGCAGACTACATCATGAACATAGGCCGTGATCTTGGACTAACATATGGTCTACACCCTAATGAAACTCGGTCACGTCTTGTAAATTTAAACTCCATCAACAGAAAATCTCAGAAGGCTGCCACCCAAGGCAGTAGCAAGAAGTGAAATGGAAAAAAAATTCAACAAAGATCATCTCAAGGCTTGTGTGGCCCAGGTAGAAAAAAGAGAGTACGTGAACTCATCATGGCAGAAAAACCAAACTTTATTAGTCTATAAGAAACTAAACTGGACATTGTGGAGGAAAAGGTTATGTAATATACTTTGGTATGATAGAGATTATGACTGGACTTACCAAGGCTCAAGATTACAATCTGGAGGATTATGTGCATATGGAATAAAAAACAGTTTCTGCAGACTTACCATCTCTTCCGGTTAGGGGATTCTGGGAGTGACTGGTATTTGGTATAGAGAAAGCTTCTTGTCCAACATGATAAATGTATATGGTCCAAGAGACCTAGTTGCTAAAATACAACAATGGAATGAAATCAAGCTACTGCATACCAATAATGAAGATCAAAAAAGGTTTGTGATGGGCGATTTTAACGCTACACTACATAGCAATGAAAAAGGGGAACTGCACACCATCCAAATGAGCAAGAGATAATGGCTTTTAAAAGTTTTGTTCATAATCCTTGGTCTCATTGATCTGAAGATGGAGAAGAGACGTTTCACATGGTACTTAAATTCTTACAAAGCTATGAGCAGACTTGACAGGTTCTTAGTAAATGATCATTGACTAAACAGGATGCAGACTGGATACAAACAGGTTTAAAAAGAGGTGACTCGGATCATTGCCCCATAAGCCTCTGTCTTAAAGTTCAGAACTGGGGTCCTAAGCCCCTAAGAGTATTAGACTGGTGGTTAGGAGAAAAATCATTTGTGCAAATGGTAGACGATGTCTGGAAAAAGTCTACTGTGGAGGGCTTTGCTAGCTACCGAATCAAAGTGAAAATTCAAGCTCTTCGAAAAGGAATGAAAGAGTGGTGTATGTTATCACCAAGAAATTCGGAAGCTAAAAGAGTGGCTATACTCAAGGAGCTCACTGCCAAAGAACTGACTGCTGAAACTATGGATTTCTTGCAGCTTGATCAGAGTATCATTCAAGAAATCCATACACTAAGAGAAGATTTGGAGCGTACTACCAGTAAACTTGACGGTCTAGCCTTCCAAAAGTCTAGGATAAATTGGTTTCTGCAAGGAGATGTCAATACCAAATATTTCCATAACTGCATTAAGAAAAACAGAAGAAGGAACACCATAACAGAAATCTGGCTGGGAACCACTTGGATTGAGGATCCATAAGTACTAAAGACCTGTTTAATGCAGCAATTTGAGGAGATATATGCTGACACTAATTGGCCCAGACCTCTTATGAGCAATTTGACTTTAGACCACTCAACACATTAGCCCAAAGAGCATTTATTTCCCCCTTTTTAGAACAGGAATTTCTAGCAGCTATCTCTGCATGTGGCAGCTCCAAAAGTCCTGGACCTAATGGTTTGAATTTAAAGTTCATAAAACGGTTCACCGGTTTGATGAAGGATGATATGTTGCAACTTTTTAGAGACTTATATAGGAACCGCAAGCTGGCCAAAGGCTGTAACACTGCTCACATCACTCATGGTGGCCAAAACTGGAACACCTATGTGTTTTGAGGATTATAGACCCATCATTCTACTGAGCTCCATGCCAAAAATTCTAACTAAAGTATTGGATAACAGAATTTTTCCCCTTATGGATGGTATCATTGCTCCCAACCAGATGGCCTTCATCCAAGGTAGAAGACTACTCGATGGTATAATGGTTGCAAATGAAATCCTGGATGAGATTAAAAAGAGAAAGATGAAAGCTTTAATCTTTAAGGTTGACTTTGAAAAGGCCTTTGACACTATTAATAGGGAATATCTGCAGGAAGTATAGCAGCTGATGGCATTCCCCAAGGTCTGAATAAACTGATTCAGAGAACTCTTAGAATCTGCCACAACCTCTGTACTCATCAATGGGAGTCCTTCAAAAGAGTTCAAACCGAAGAGAGGGATAAGTTCAGGTGATCCTATATCCCCCTTCCTATATTTGTTAGCTGCTGAAGGCCTTTCCAACTTGATCAATAAGGCAGTAGCTTTAAACCTGATCTACGGGGTACTGATAGGGAAAGAAGCAGTCTAAATGACACACCTATAATTTGCTGATGGCACGTTGCTATTTGGAGAAACTTCTTGGAATAATATTTGTGTATTCAAAGCCATTCTACAAAACTTTGAGTTGGTGCCAGGTCTACGTATCAACTGAAGTAAGAGCAACTTAATTGGTCTAAACATACCTGCAGAAACAACTCAGGAGATGGCAAGTTATCTTGGCTGTAAAGTTGGAAATATACCTTTCAAATACCTGGGACTTCCTGTGGGATCAAATGCTAGGAAATGAAGTACATGGCAACCTATTATAGATAAATTCTCAGCCACTTTAAATACTTGGGGAATGTAAATACTTGTCTGTTGTAGGGAAACTAACCCTGCTCAACTCGATTTTGGCATCTCTAGCTTCTCATTTCTTTTGCTACTATCTTGCTCATTCCTTCGTAATTAGACAACTGAACACCATCCAGAGAACATTTTTCTGGGGAGGCAGATCAAACCTAAAGAAAATATGTTGGGTCTCATGGTGCGCTGTCTGCAGGCTTTTAATGAGGCCATGCTGGCCAAATGGTGTGCAAGAATCCTCATCGGGGAAAATAGCTTAGCCTTAAATCTCTGCAGCCTTTTAATGAGGCCATGCTGGTCAAAATATGGTAAGAGAGGCTTGCTGGAAATTGGACGACTACGATATTTAAGGCCACCTTTACCTGTAGCAAGCAGCACTCATGTTATTTGTAGTGCTCATGCCTCTTCTTGGGAGAAGAGCATGCAGAAGGTAGCTTCCTCCCCATACTTCCAATAGATCACTTACGTGAAGCTAGGTTGCGGAATCAGAATCAAGTTTTGTCTTGATAAAAGGCTTTTGATACATCTCTATCAGAAAGCTACAGCAGATTGTTCAGAGTTGCTGCCAAACAGCTATGTTGCTAAAATTGGATACTGGATGAATAATACTTGGTGTTGGTCCTTGTCTTGGAGGAGGAATCTTAGACCTCTTGAGTAGACTGAGTTGGACAATTTGATGTCTTCCATGTAGGGTAGATATCCAGATATTCTGAATGCGGATAGATATATTTTCAGAGGAAATGAAGAAGGCACCTACACAGTTAAAGTTGCTTATCAGCAAATCATAAGTCTAAAAAATCCATGTTCGGAACAGGAGGCAACCAACTTAACCATGGTCTAGAATAAAAATAACTCTGAAGAAGGTTATAATATTTGCATGGAGACTACTACAGGGAGAACTACTAGTGAAGGAAACACTTCAACATAGGAAACTATCCAATAGGGAATGTCATTGACATGTCCACTATGTTGATATGGTAATGACAATGAATTCATTCACCATTTATTTTCTAAATGTCTAATTGTTGTACAGGTGTGGCTTAAGTTACAAGCCTGGCTCTCCACTGAGGGACAAGCAGCAGGAAACCTCCATGAAGTACCTTCTCTGTGGCAGCTCTTAGCTACCAAACCGCACAGGATTAATGAAGATGCCTGGAAATCCTTGTGGCTGGACACGGTTTGGTCTCTTTGGAAACAAGGAATAGAGTCCACTTCAGGCTATAAAAATCAATGTGGAAAGGATTGCTCCGACCATATAGAGAGACATCTGGTTATGGATAAGAGCTAAGAGATTACCACAACTTTTTACATTCAGCTTTGTTGACTGGCTTCTTAAACCATTAGACTGCATCAATTTTTCCTTTTAACTGAATGTGCATTTCTTATCAACGAGGAATCTGGACTACCGAAAGTAGAGAGTATCTGCTATTAATTCTAACTTCATGATAACATTATTTTCTATAACTGCAATGACAAGGTGCAGTAGGTGAGATGATCTTAAGCAAATCCATACAATTGCATCAACATTTGAATCAACCGAGCCAAGAAGAATGATATGCTAAGGACTAAGTAACATGCACCTCCCCTATTATGTATCTGTAGCACACTTACTCCTTTTCTGGTTTCATATAGGTGCAGGTTAGGAAGAAGCTAAAAAACCCAAAGTACACGATGACTACAACTGTCTATGAGTTATTCTGTGGTAGGTTCTGGATATCTCAGTACACCTTACATCAAAACATCAACATTTTAGTCACTTAGCCTTCCAATGAATGACAGGAAATTGGGTAATCAAAGATTATGAAACTCAAAGTCCACACTGATCTACATCCGAGCTGTTTAGATCTCTCTTATAGGATCATTGTGTACTATCTTCAAGGTGGATGATTTTGGTTATTATTTCTAGTAATTGATATGAGTTGCAGGCTGTACAGATTACCTTCACTTCTGTCATTACAAGGATAGCTCACCATTTTAATTGAGCAGCATACCAATAGCCCTATAATGGACGTTGACAATGTGACAGACATGATATTATATTTGGTGAAAAGCGGATAATGACAATGATATGAATGCTGAGATGTTGTATGATCTTCTATGACGCTAGGTGAGCCATACACCACAGCACCATTAGCTATATCTGAATGAGGTATGAAGAAGAGGCATGTTGCTCAGCTCAATCACAGTTATAATAGCTAGTGGTATCCCCCTAGGAGTCACTATGGACTTGTTTGTATTTTCTCTGTTTATTTCTTTTTTTTTACATTCTACTTTTTTATTCTTAATGAAATTTGGCTTATCCAAAAACAACAACAACCTTAGTCCGTCAAAAAATAAACAATTTTGGTATACTTGTTTATTAGCCAACTTGCTTGATATAAAATTTTTGGAAAGTCACTCTAGTGGATTGAGCTATGCCGTCGATAGTCTTGGAGTTAGCGTTTCACCAAGGTGCCATTATTGAGCCTCTATCATTTGAAATTATTGAACAAACAAAAGAGTTCTTTGTCCCACACGGTTTATGGGTTTAAATAGATGGACAAACATTAATTGGATGAGGCCTTTCGGGGGTAAAACCTCATGAAAAAAACCATGTGGGATTCGCCCCAAAGCGGACAATATCATACTACTATATGTTGGGTAGGGTCAAAAAATTAAATCCATACAGTGGTACAATGAGGGAAAACTTGGAAGTACCAGCCCCTAAGAGACTTCCTACTCAATGAGTCCAGAAAATGATGGTTATTTAAGGGGATGCCGGTGGTTTCTTTTTTAAGGGAGGGATCCACTATTTAAGATCCCTGAATGGACGATGTTCTGGGGAGGAATCCCTTATTTGAGGGGCACCGGTGACCCTTTGTTTGAGGGTAGGAATGTTGAACGAACAAAGGAGCTCTTTGTCCCACACAGATTATGAATGACGGATTTGTTGGTTAAATAGACGTACAAATATTAATTCTAATAGGAACCACCCCAGAACAAAAACGTGAGGGCTTCAGCCCAGAGCGGACAATATCATACCAATGTAGTGTTGGGTAGGGTCCAAAAATTAAATCCTAACAGGAACCACTCCCATCCTCACTCTCCACAATGATTTCCCAGGTAGCAATCCACCTTCCCACATGCACAACTTTGACCAAGAAATCCAAAAGATTTTTTGCTCACCCTCTATTCAACCACCCCATAAAATTGAGTTTGCAAACTCGTTATTGGCTCATATACACGTTGTCCTACTTCACAAAGTCTATAAACTCATTCAAGGCTAAAACGATGTCCAAGATTCATCAACCTTTAAGAAAACCAGTTTGATCTAGGCTAATGATTTTGAGAATTGAGAAGCGAAAAAATCAATGATTGCACTTTCATCTTCTTTGCAATGTATACCACCAACATGCAGACCTCGGATCTTGTTGACTTGTCTTTTTTCTTTATTGTGGCATGAAAATAACCCGAGTTTTTTTTATCTAGATCTACTAACCATAGTTAAAACTGTATCGAATGTTTAGGAGTTTTTACTCGAAAATATTTCTTTCCCACGTACATTGTTTTATAGAAGATCATGGGGGAGATCATGGGATAAGGTATGATCCCTTAAATCTATGGATTACGATCTTTTACATATATTGCGATCTCTCCACAATCTTATTTACAATGTTTTTTTTGTTAAGCCAAAATTCCATAAATGAAATTAAGAGAATGTACAAAATTAATGAAAAAGAGAAATAAATAAATAAAAGATATACAATGAAAGCCCTATATACATGCGTTATAACCTCCAGCACCTAGTAGACCTACTCGCTAGACTCTTTGTGGATGATCTTGTATTTTGGCTTTTCCTCATATAGCCTATCTAATGTAGCCAATGGTGATCTGGTACATGGCTCACCTAGTGTATCGGAGATCACAAAGCTACTCGAAATTTTGATCATCGTCATCATCCGCTCTTCACCTTCTATGAATGTCATGACTGTCACATTGTCAAGTTCCCATTTTAGGGATCTTGGTACACAGCTCAATACAGATTGGTGGGCTACCCCTGTAGTGGCACAGAGAGCTATAATTCAAAAATACAAACTACTGATAACAAACAAAGAGTATATGTTAGTGTTATGTCCTAAGGCCAATCACCTTAGGCCTATGTATTAACACTTTTATGTTGTATATATGATTGTAG
>JAOWBN010028860.1:0-10369 GCA_028565015.1 Pinguicula moranensis
GTAGTAATACAAAACCGCCATGATCATACATTTAAATATTCTAAGCTTACAATGTCTATCGAATCTGGCAGCTTGTGGGCCTCTTCAATCTTACTATCTTCAGCAGGCACATTTGAACTGGCGGATGGGCCACTAACCGTCGTAGGAAGTGGAGATGCACCCCAAACTGTGAGGACTTTGGGTGAGGGAAGCTCGATTTGAATTGCTGGAACTTCAGAAGTTTGAGTAGCAGAAACAGTCAATAATTTCGGACCAAGTGGCTCGTCAACATGAATCGGATGAAGCTTGGAAATAGGTGGTTCATCAACTCGAGCTGTCAAGGATCTGCGAGTCCACGGATCCTCTGCTTTAATGGTACAGTGTACTCTGGGTAACTCCTCCATCCAAAGAGGAGCAGAAAATACAGGAACAGCATGTCTCAAACTCACAGGTGGGGCCATACCAAGAGCTGGAGGCCTTATTACTATGGATGGCTGGGGCGGGGCAGAGAAAACTGGCATTGCATTCCGTATTGTCACTGGCAGAGCGACCCTATTTCGTGGGCTACATCGCACTGGAATGTAGGGAGCTGCACCTGCTGCTGGGGACATTTGAAAACAGGGCTTCAGGTTATCCACCAATCCCACATTACTCTCGTTTTGAATTGCAGCTATCGGCTTGGTTTGAGTTGCTCTAGAAATGGCCTGGAATGCAGGACTGTTTCTTGCTGCTGTAACAGGCCTTTGGCCTTGAGCCGCTTTTGGGCATATCAACGGAAGTATTTTCGATGTTGTAGATGGAGGAGGCAGTGTGCTTGATGGCCTGGGACTTAGTGTAGGAAACTTAATAGGGAAAGATGCTCTCGCTAATTTTGCTTTTATCAGATACTTCTGCAGGGCACGAGCCACGGTCACATGCTCCTGTTCATCCTTCAGGGTTTTCTCATAAGGAGTCTCAGATTGCTGCGCCACTGGAAAGTCAAGACAAAAACAAGCAATTTCAAGCTATAGATGTTTTGGCATGCAAATTATCTGCTCACTCTCAAAAGTTGATGAAGTATATGCTAGTAAAAGTTCTAGTGAACTACAACAACGCAACGTGCCCAGTATATTCCTAACTAAGTTGGGGTCTGGGATTAGATGTGTGCAGCCTTACCCTTGTAATTATACAAAGAGGTTATTTCTGTTGCAACTCAATATGCATTACGTCACTTGATGTACTGAGATCCAACAACTTCACTAATAAAAGCACTGGAATTTGATGTATTGAGTTCTAGGAGACTAGCGGATTCTATTCTATTCTTTACTTCAATATGCTTATACCTTCTCCGTTTTTATTCTTCCATCAATAACTAGTTCTCTGTTTGTCTTAAAAAAAATACTAGTTCTCTGTTTGTCTTAAAAAAATACTAGTTCCCTCTTCATTTTCACAAGTCATTCAAGAATAATTTATAGTAGATATCTGTTGAATGTGGTAACTCAAGACCTTATTAGGTCAAGCAGGGAAGATGCATGCATCCAGGGAAAAATTAACATGCACCTTAACATATATTATTCCGGGGATCGTAACTGTTAATATAAACTCACATGATTTTGTTGTCATAGTCTTTATATTCCATGAATAATTTTCAGACTCTAAAATAATATGAACGCACATGATTTTGTTGTCTCATTTAATGAGTAAAATTTACAAGTTTGGATCTATCACATTAAAGATTTGGTATTCAAGTAAACTCAAATAATCATATTCAGCTAATGCAAGCATAGCTCACTTACGTGATTTGAGAGATAACCAGGCCTCCATGGCTGCATTCTTTTCTGCTTGCTTTTTGTTTTTAGCCGACTCACCAGTAAAAACGACGCCAGCCAACTCTACTATGCAGGTAAAAACAGGAAGGTGCCCTAGACCGGTTCTGAAGGTTGTATAAACAGGCAGTGTTGCTCCCACTCTTTGTGAGACCTCTTGCAGGAGATTCTTATATACACCCGTCTCATCCTGAATCAGAGTTCAGCATAACACCAGCATTAGAGAGCAGTCAAACTGAAACATAAGCACATTATCATTCAGTCAAAAGAAACTTCAAGCATTCAAGCGAAGCATAGGTCAGCTCGGTGCTAAATGTGGCAAGTTCAACAGAATAAGCTTAAGCTGGGAAGAAGTGCACTTGTTAATGCCTATTTAAGTTGCGTAATGAAGCAGTTTGGTTTGGTGGAGTCAGTTAAAATTACTCATTTTAAGGCAATACCTGAACTATAGCACGGTCCAGATTGAGAGAGAAGGGAAGAACGGAGTTAATTAAATGAATCGATTCGTTTTACAGTTCAACCTCGATTCAATCTGCATTGGTAATGGTAACATTGGGCCCACTCCAACACGGTAAGTAAAGCAAAACATGTTTTTCATTAAAGATGAGATGTAAACAAAGATATGGTGAGCTGGAACCGATGAACTGAAGAGGTACCAACACATTGCCAATTTAAGACATGCATGCTAAACTTGAAATTTGAATGCACCTCTTTCACACATACCAAAGCAAAGCCAATGCTGAAGAGCCCTCAGAAGATTCTCATAGATCATTCAAGCCATGAATTACGCCAGTTATGATATCACATTGATAATTCCAAGGGAGTTGTCACAGATTACCACGCCGGTTTTGTGTAAAATTTAGCGAACAGACATTGAAGTGTAAAAACAGCCCAAACCGGGTGCTATGAACTCGTTGCAAAGGTGTTATGAAGGCCATCCATCTCAAGTATCATTTCAATGATTCACCCGTCATTGAAGTGAAATAGACATCAATATAGACACGGTAACTTCTTATCTTAATTCCATTCAAGCTTCACTTGTCTGATTATCTAGTATACAACCTCAATTATCATGCAAGCGGAATCCAGACATATGTAAGTCTGATGACGGAACACACAACAGGAGCACGATGAAAGCTGATGAGAAAAATTAAAACGAGGACCTAATGTATGGCCCAAAAACATCACAATTAACAAAAAAAAAAAAAATCTAAAAAGAGCAGAAAAACTACCAAAATCCGAGCAGCCAGCGAGTTCGACGGCCCACGGTTCGCGAGAGCATTGAGAGCCATCTCTGCCGCCGAGTGCTCCGCTTGCCGCAGCGTGGAGCAGTAGCTGGGACTCTCAAACGTCTCTCCGTTAAAATTAACGGCGACCTTGAAACGCGGCGCGTGATCCGGACCTACTCTGATGCAAGTGTAGGACGGCAAATTGAAGCAGCTTCGCTGCGCCAGCTCCTGCAGCTGGTTCTTATACATCTTTCTCCACCACCACCAGCAAGTAAAAACAAAACCAAAATTCCAGCTAACCGCACCAAATTTCGACACACCTGAACCTCCGCAGTAGATAATGCATCAGATCATCTTCCTCAATTGAGATCGGAGGGCTTTCTCTAGGTTTTTGCGTTACATTTGTGTAGAACCAGTGGTTTTCTAGAGAGAGAGAAATGAAGATGAATTTTGCTTTGTCATTTTTGCTGTGCCTGTGCAGTAAAAGTGGGGGCTTTAAAAAACACTTCCGAGCGAGAGCCGAGTTATAGAGTGCGTGCGTACAGGAATGGAATCTTTGGATGCAATCATTCCCACCGTTCGATTCGATCCTTGTAGCGTAGGGCCAATCACGAAAATCCGAAAAGAGTCAGAAAATATGTCAAACGAGGGAAATGGAGAAGACTCTACTTCAGGACCCTAAACGCTGCAGAGCAGATTATCCAGATTGGAAACATGGTTAGAATAGCTCGTGCTTTTTCTTTTTCTAAAAATGGGTTGAATTATTTATGAAATACTTAAATTCAATTTATTGGATAATTGTGAGAGTATTTTGCAAACGGTTGGAAAATAAAAAAATAATTT
The DNA here is from genome assembly GCA_028565015.1 of Pinguicula moranensis. Taxonomy (NCBI): domain Eukaryota; kingdom Viridiplantae; phylum Streptophyta; class Magnoliopsida; order Lamiales; family Lentibulariaceae; genus Pinguicula; species Pinguicula moranensis. The sequence continues at coordinate 3,857 of JAOWBN010028860.1, forward strand.
TTTTAATATGACTAAGTCCAAGTGTCTTTCAACAAAAAAATCAGTGTTTTTTTGGTAAATGAAACCGAATCCGGCTACCTACTTAGATATCCGGGCAGAGTATGCCCGACTAATTCAGAGGTGTCAGAGGCGTGACATGCGTCCAGCTCCAGCGGGTTTCAAACACCCGACCTCTAAGCAAGCCCTGAGGTGTAGATGTCTACCGCTGGGGCAAGCCCCTCCGACAAAAAATCAGTGTTTTATAAGTGGAAAATTGAAATGATTTTTAGTGGATGGATCCCTCTGCCTTTGAATCCATCAGTGAGTTGTGTTCAGCAAATTAAAACTTGGCTTCTTCTAACCCCCGTTTAGGTCTAATTAACAATGACTAATTACAATGAGCACTTTCGGACTACGAATTGTCCTGAAATTTGACTTGTTTGTTCTTTTGAATATAGTTAGGACAATGGCCATAATTGTCCTCCTTTGAAATTTGAATCCACCGTTAAAAGAGCAATTAAACCACGAAAAATAATACTATAGCATAGATAATATTATATTATACGATTGCCTGCATAATGTAACCACTTAACTATAGAGTAGAGGTGTGATAATTCCTCGATCCAGCGGCTAATCTCCCGTTGTCCTATTTCCCCTGCGAGTGTGGGGTAGGGAGCATGGAAAATTGGTGTGTAGAATTTAATGAGTGGGATTCTAAAGGGAAAAGGGAGATCGTATTCGTAATGGGCTTTTCTTAGAACCGAGAGTTCGCCTTTTGTGGGGAACATAATAATTTGCAGTCATAATAAACACACGATTGAGAATCATGGAATAATCACGATACAGAATCATTCATTCTCATTCACTTGGTTAGAATTCAATTGTATACTAGACACGTACGCACAGCCGAGTCTATATGGGTCGGGTCTGAGAATTTTTTTAAAATATATGTAAACTAATCCAATTAAGATTCAAGTTAGACCTAACTGTGAATGACCTGAACTTAAGGTTGAAATGCTCAAAATATCTGGTATTCAATTTCTACTTGGGCAAACAATTCATTATGAAATTAGCATTTTGCATTCACATTAATTAATCGGACTAAAAATAGCTCGTATGCCATGATTATAAAAAAATAAAAATAAAAATAAAACACGGGCAACTAATCGGAAGACATTGGCCCAATGATCGCAAAGTTGCTAAAACTAATGTGGTGCCATGTCACTAGATAGTTTGACCAACCCATAGTAAAGCCAAAACCAAAATATTTATAAGGTATAACAATAAAATCTTATGTTGGCCGAACCAAACCCAATGACCTGTCAAGCCGTGGTCAGCCCAGCCCGGTTTCATCAAAATATTGGCTTAGGTCAGTCTAAGGTTGTTGGCCCATTTATACGCCATTAATTACCTAGTATAACTAACAACAAATTTGTTTAAATTAGGGAGGAATATGAAAATAATAATAATTAAATTAGCATACAATCATCATTATTTATCCGCACTTCAGGATGATTTTCAGTAATCTTTGACATTTTGAATTACTTTGATATTTTAGACCAATTTCGTGTTTACTTATTGTTTTTTAAAATATAGTTTAACATTTTAAGTCAATTAATTTATAAATTAATTATTTAGATACGAAATCAAGAAATACTAAAATTTAAAAATAAACAAAAATAAAATAACAACAAAGTACCATATCGAGACACTAATGAATAGGGATGACCATTTAGAATTTTGGTCCGAGAATAGGCCCTTCCCATTCGCAGACCAAAATTTTTGGGGAGCGAAATAACTATTCTCGTCCTCGGACCACAAACCCGAGCTTTTGGAAATTTTGAAATTTTGAAATTTTAGGATTCAATTATCCCGAATCCCATTTTTTTCAATGGGAATCCCTTGTGGCAATTCAAGGTTTGATCCGGGAATAGACTATTCTCATTCTAGGATCAGAATTATTCGGGAATAGCCATTCCTGTTCTCGGACAGGCACAACCCGACTTTTGAGATTTTTGGGAGTTTGGACCATCTGGATTTGGGAATCCCGAATCTTATTTTGTCAAATGGTCATCCTACTAATATGGTTGTCTACAAATGATGTGAGAAACTGGAGAATCTCGTAAGTGTGAACGTAAAGTGTCAACTATTGAAAGAAAGACCATAAAATCACGGTATTCAATTAAATATTTCTACATGATCAAATCCCAACATTGAAAAACCTGCAAAAACAAAATTGCATACCTGAAATTCAACAAATATTCTATGCAAGCTATGCCAATTGATGTACACTTGGCTTGACAAACCCTTAGTCCTACACCATGATCCACGGATCAACTATCCATGGCATATGATGTTCGCCTGAAAGAAAAAAAAACAGAGACGAATTTGGTTTAGGGTAAAATTTGGCAAATAATATGGTTATTAGCAATGTGATATTCCAAGCTAGGGAAAATCTCCATTGGAAATCTTTGAAGAATTGCAGGAGGAGCGATTTTGAAATTAAAAAAAAAAAGTATACGGGGAGGCTATAGTTTCCTGGCTAATTGTAAAGAAAGATTGTGTAATTATCCTAAAGGGGAGCAAGAAAAGCAAAAATAGTAAAGAATTGAAAGGAACATGACAAATGATTAAAGGCCCTTTAGGTTTGATATTATTAGTTTCTAAACCACGACCTCAGTTGGGGAGCTAAATCCTCCTTAATTTTCAGGATTTATGTAGGCCAAAGCAACTGGCATAAGGGCTCGGGATTGGCAAATCCCAAGCCTGTGCCAATAAGGACCGGGACTCTGATGGAGTTCCCGGTCCCGGCCCAATAAGGTTTCGAGAATCCCGGGTTCGGGAAATCGGGATCTGAGCTGGTACTGGAAATTCCCGATATTCCAATAAGTTTTTTTTTAAACAGCCTAAACATATTACATAATTCAAATCAAACATAGTTTAAAAATAGCCTAAAACCAAAAAAATTAACCAAATGCATGTTTACCACCAATCCAAAAATCACAATCACAAATATACCAAACAAAAAACAGTCCCGGCCCTGTCAAGTCTCTGTTATAGTTCTCACAGTCACACAACACAACTAAAACTATGCAAAGTCCCTGCTAGTGCTATAGTTCAAAGATAGTTCATCCTGGACAACATAATTCAAATCAAATATAGTTCAAAAAACAAAACAGTTTCATAGACTGAAGTTTCAAGCTCCAATACTTGATGAAATATGGTCTAAATTTTCATCTCGTTCTTGAACACACAGTTTACCTATCCTCTCAAGCATGTTGTCGGGATTTGTTTCAAATTCTGCATAAATTAAAAATATCATGTGTATTGAAAGTAGGCAGATAAAACAATTAAGACACATATGGAGTAAAATAGAACTAGTAACACCTTTGATAAGTTGGTGTGTACTAGTGTCTTCTGTGCAATCTTCATCTAAGGAAATTTCAATGCAATCTTTGATCCAACTCTACTTACAAATTAGAGCTTTTGCCATCTTTAGAGCTAGTGAGCTCCTAAAATCTGTAAAAATACCAGTGTGACTTATAATCTTTTGGAACCAAATTACTCTTTTACGTAAATGCCACTATGTGTCTATGAAATGTGCAGTCACAGACATATAGGTGGGATTTTGTGTCGAGGTTCATGTGTCAGTGGTCAAGCAGACCTTATGATTCATCTCTGACATTTGAGACTTTAATGCATTCATCTCTAACTGATACAACCCCGTACAATCTCGCATAGCAGTCCACTTGGAGATCATTCTAAACCGAGGTTCAAGCCCATTCACGAACTTCTGGAAGCCAAACTTTTCAACAATCGAAAATGGTTGCTCGTATGCAATTATGAATTGCGCAATCAAATAATGAATTTTCTTCTCATCAAATGTGTCTAACATTAGATTTCCTTTGTCTTTCCCACTAACAGATGCAGCATCAAATATTAGCTTTTCTGGAACATATCCTTAATAGTCGCAACCTTCTTTAACACCTGACACCTCCTCAAATACTTCAGCATGCCTGAAGTTCTATCAATGTTCGTGTCACTAGGAACATTGATCTTGCAATTCTTGCAAACTGCAATTGCCTTCTCCCCTTCAAGAACATCGAGTTCATCAAACTCATTCCACGCCCTTGACCGTTTAATTCTCTTCTATTTTTGATTTGTTCCTCCAGTAAGCATCATGCGAATCTAGATCACTAGTGTCATGATCTAGATGAATGTACTCCATATCTGTAAAGTCTAAACAGTAAAACAAAAGTAGAACACTAAAAAATAGATTCACCAACAAGCAAGTCCCAACACTGATATGCGAATCAGATATGCATCATATCTATACAATCATATACAATCATATCTATACATTATATTCAATTGACACATGCTACAACTACAAGGATTAAATGTGCATTGTCATTATGTGGCTTCGAAAAGGCATAGCCAAAAGAATGCAGAATTCAAAATGATCTAAGACAACTTTATTTGTTGAGTTTACTACCCAGTTCACTATAAAAATAATTCTTTGAACGCCATAGTTCATACCTACAACAATCTCTTGAAGAACAGAACCCCATAACAAGAATTGAAGAAAATAACATGTTCCCAATCATGTACACACGTGCAATTGGAAGCCGAAAAAGAGAAACCCAGATTACACGAATTGAAATTTGAAGCAATCAACCTTGGCTGAATTGAAGCAACCAACCTTGGCTCTGGCCTAACGTGGAATGATACAGGCTCACCGTTCGAAGAGAAGCAAAGAACTAGAGTCTGGAAAAGTGACTGGCGTGGTTCTGCGGTCCCAGGTGTGGCGGGAAGCTGCTCTGTTAAAACTGCAAATTGAAACTTTGAAATGTGAATGAGCGGCTCAGAGTTTCGTTTCAACTACACTATGGTTTTTACATTATTTTATGTTTTTATATTCTGTATTTTTGTTACGTTTTTACTTCACGAATGAGATGAGGTTTGAGAATGTTGAATGAGACTTCGTGGGCGTAGTTACGATTTTAGCTTTTACTGGTTTTTTATTTTTTTTTTAAAAGTTTTATTCGGGAGGGCCATCCAATGAACTGATCCCGACCCGATAACTAACGAGACAATATTTTTGATCCCAATTCCCGATCTAGATCCCAGTATCTCTTCCAGGTCTGGAAAATTGGGCTCAGGACTATACAGGATCGGGAAATTCCTGGCTTTGGATTCCCATTTGCACACTCCTAAGCTCAATTTGAATCACAATATTCCTCAATGTTTATATGCCCATTTTTCTAAAGATCAAACCCTTTTCCGGTGCACTATTCAAGTATCTCAGGATCTGATACACCGCATCCATGTGTCCCTTTCTTGGGTCATGCATATACCTAGGGATGGAGGGAAGGGGGGCCATGGTCCCCCCCAGAATTCAAAAAAAAAAAAATCAATGTATATGTAAAAAAACTTTATTTTTTTAATTTGGTCCCTCTTAGGATAACATACCTATATTTGTCTATTATGTATCATAATGCTTGTAGCTTAGTTGGCTTGAGTGTTAAATTTTTGCATGTAGGTGTGGAGTTCGAATCCCACTGCAATTTTCCAGGTCCTTTTTGAAAAATCAAAAGAAACATGCCTGAAGGATGACTCGAACCCTCACCCATTCATTCCAAGAACCAACCAATGACCACTAAACTACATTGCAATTGATGAAATTTATTAGTTCTATTAGAATTTTATATATTTCCGTTAGCTTTTAATATATTTTTTAATAATTTTTTAATGTAATTATTTTTTATAGTTTAATATTTTAGTTGATTACTAATCAACCAAATTTTAAACTTTTGAATTTATTTCTATTATCAAGAAATCGATTATGGATGCAAAATTATGATTGTTTCTATTATTAGTCAACCTGATTCGACCCGACCAACTTTGCTTAAACTAAAAAAATTTGGTCCCCCTGTGTAAAAATTCTGGCTCCGCCCCTGCACATACTTGCTCACCATACTAACAACAAATGAGATATCAGGTGTGGTGTGACTCAGGTATATCAGTCGTCCAATCAATCTCTGATATCTCTCTCTATCTACGGCTCACCAGCATCAACACTCATATTTACCTTTTGCTCGATAAGTACCCTTGTAGGCTTACAACTTGCATGCCTGTTTCTATGAGCAAATCCAAGACATACTTTCTTTGGGATAGCACTATCCCCACTGGTCCTCGAGGCACTTCGATCCCAAAGAAGTATTTCATTTGTCCCAAATCATTTACCTCAAACTCCTTGCCTTACCCAATTTCAACTTAAGCTTTGCTATTTCCATTTCATCATCTCTTGTAATAATCATGTCATCCACATAAACAACCAGCATCGTGATATGATCTCCAGTATGTCTCACAAAGACAGTATGATCGGCATTGGTATGCTGATAGCCCATGCCCCCGGCCTTCCTGAATCTATTAAACAAAGCTCTTGGGGATTGTTTCAGGCAATATAAGGATTTTGTGAGCCTGCAAACTTTTCCCACTATCTGACCAGTGCCAAATCCTGGAAGGATCTTC
>JAOWBN010028871.1:0-22023 GCA_028565015.1 Pinguicula moranensis
GATCTCTGAAATTTTTGTTATGTATGCTTAACACACACTTATGTTTACGCTTCCGCACAAATTTTGCATCATGACATATAGTATAACTTTCGGAGATCTTACATTCAGAGCTCTGTTAAACTTGTCCATGACAGGATCCCATGTGGATAGCTTCTTGGTGTTTTGGGAGATCTAGATACTTGATGGGTAGTGAGCTGGTTTTGTAGCCATGATAAGCAACCATATCCTCTATTGTTGCCTGAGGCATGTTAATTCCTATTAGACTACTTTTATGGAAGTTGATGCGAAGTCTTGAGGCAATCTCAAAGTTGTAAATAATAGCTTGGAAGGTTTGTATTGAGCTCCATGAAGCCTGGCCAAATAACAAGGTGTCATCAACAAACTGTAAATTTGATAGGAGGATATTGTCGCTTCCGATTTCAACTCCCTTGAACATGTGGAGTTCAACAACCTTTCTGATCATGACTGAGAGGCCTTCAACAGCTATTAGGTATGGGAATGGAGATAATAGATCACCTTGCCTTAAACCTTTCTTAGGGTGGAACTCTTTGGTAGGGCTACCATTAATGAGGACTGAAGCAGATGCAGACTCCAGTAACTTCTTGGGTTGAAGTTGTTGTGCTCAAAATTGTTTGAATATATTTGTTGATTTCCTACATAATTCAGCTATTCCATTGGAACATTGTCCGACGAGGTCCCTTCTTGACATTGTTTTCGGGGTGCACTCCCCCACAAATTTAACAAGATATATGTTGCACCATCATAATCGTTCAAGGAGAGAGTCCTTGGGTCAAAAACGTTTCAATCTTTGTAATCATAGCATGCATGGCGGCAGCCAGAGCATCCACTTTTTCAATGTCATATCTTTCACCCATTTTCTTTTGGTTTCCTCTCTCATTCATTCAGCCATTGGTGAAAATTCTGGGCCATAGCTTGCAGAAGTGTGTAAGCCTCATTGTATGATTTTTCATGAATGTACCATTTGCGGTTGCACCAATTTCTCTTCTTGTTGTAATCTCCAAACCATTATAAAATGTTTGAATCTATCTTCAATGCGGCAGACCATGGTTTGGGCATCTTCTGAAAAGGTCCTTAAATCACTCCATGCTTCGTACATAGTTCCCATGTCACGTTGTCTGAAAGATGAGATTTCACTTAAAATCCTTGCAGTTATTGATGGTGGCAAAAATTGTATCATAATTGTTTCCTCAAATAATTCCACATACGGTTGGAGTCCGATGGCAAAGATTGTAGCGACCTCTTGGCTTAATCTCAAAGTGAGAATGAAAATAGCCCAAGACGGATGGCTTCTTGCGTTACACCCATATACTTCACAGTATCGCAAATTTTTACAAATGCACGCACGTGCGAGTTTGGGAATTCAGTCGTTAAGCCACCATATGCAGAATATTGTTGTAGTAACTGGATTGTGTCTGACTTTAGTTCAAAATTATTTGTTTGGATGACTGGCATTTGGATGGATGGTGCTTCTTCCTCCGCTTGAGGAAGGGCAAAATCTTCCATGGGTCTGTCATCCTCATTTGGCACCACGACCATCTCATCATTGGCGTCCATATTCCTTCGTTGTGTTCATACCCCACGTTGGGCTCTTCTTTGATCTTGAAAGGTCCATTCAATCTTCGGGTCTCCCAAACCTAAACTTTCACCTTCCGAAAGGTTTATACACAACCTGCGCAACACGAGTGAATAGAAAGTAAAGTAAACGAATTAAAAGTCCAATCTAGCTAAAAACTCACTTAGTATTGATATTATCAAAGCTAACAATCCAGGATAACAACACCAAAAACTGGTTGATGCAAAAATTGAACAAGTAATAGAGTAATGAGATTGAGTGTCGAACCACGAAGATTGTATGTTGATAAGCACCCAAAGTAGTAAGTTTTACACAATTTGGACGAATGGCAAAGTGTTGAATGCTAAACTATTCGATAAACATAAACATACTTAGACATGACATGCAAAATGAAGCTATTTTTGGTATTTTTCAGTTTAAGATGCACAATGTAAATGATAACTATTGGATTTTACCAAGTCTAGGGTGATTGACTTCGCCACTTAGTGTCATCAAAGCGTTTCTTCTTCAATTTATCCTTTTAGTCATTTATCTAGTTGTCTATTGGATTTTACTCTTTTAGTAGCTAATCTCTCTCGAGTAATAACTCCCCTGTATCAATATGTAAGCGTTTATCTCTCGATCTCAGACTTGAACATACCGATGGCATTATTCTTATTAAATCCTCTCACAGTAGCAACAACCCTGTAGATATTCTCATGCTATGGCGATTATCATTAGTTTTACCAAGTCTAGCGTGATCTTCATCTCTCGACTTCCAACCACGCTTAATGAACTCACAAATGTTGGCCAGACACATGTAAGTCAGGGAGAAGACACGATAAAACCAAACAATATCAACAAAATATCCAAAAAGCTAAACATTCAAATTAAACTAATAAGTCCACCAAGGGCTACATCATGCCCTAGAACAAGGTTCTAGCCCTTGCTCAAGGCATGGGTTCATGAAAATATGCAACATAGGAGTTCATATTCATTTAAAACACAAGAAACACTAGAAACTCCCTTCGGAATCGTTGTTCTAGGATGAGAGCTCCTCTTATCCTCTCCAAGTCTTCCTTACACCCCACAAAGTTTGAGAATGAAAAGTTTTTTTTGACTCAATATCAAAAGAGTGCTTTATGTCATGAAGAGTAGCTTCCATTGGAATCTTGGAGCCAACTTAAGGGCAAAATGGTTAGCCTTAAATTTCTTTCCCGCCATCGTGCACTTGTGGTTTCTAGATTGGAGTTATGACTTATAAATTTGGTGCCACGTACGCATGATTTGGATTATTTAACATTTACTTCTCGATTCAAGAAAGCATTCCTCAAATCCTAGCAAAACACGAGAAATGGATCTAAAATGCACCTTTAACCATTGAAGATAAATAGGTTTAAAGTATAAATATCAACATTATCAAAGGTATCAATCCAATCCTGTTGAGGAACATTAGATTGCCGTAAATAATATTTTAAAGTACATTAGAAAGTCTAAGGACTTGTTCTAAGTATACGGGGATTTGGAGTTAGTAATAAAAGGATATGCAGATGTGAGTTTCCAGACAGATGTAGACAAATTCACAGTTTGGATACATGTTTATTCTCAATGGAGGTGCGAGGGTTTGGAAGAGTTCCAAACAATATACCATTTTTGTCTCTACAACAGAGGCTGAATACATTGCTGCTTAAGAAGTTGTAAAAGAAGCTGTATGGATCAAGAAGTTCGTTAAATACTAGATGTTGTTCCGTCCGCTGCAGGTCCAATTACTATCTTTTTTTTATAGTAGTGATGCAGTAGGACAACCTAAGGAACCAAGGTCTCATCAGAGATCCAAACAAGTACTGAGAAAGTTTCATCTGATTAGAGAAATCATAGATAAGAACGATGTAAAGATAGAAAAGATCCCATCAAAGGCAAATGTTATTGATCCCTTTACTAAGGCATTATCTCAGACTCGACATGAGTCATGTAAAAATACTCGGTCTTAGGTATATGAGTGTTGGTCTTAGTGCAAGTGAGATTTTGTTAGTGTTGTGCCCTAAAATCAATCACCTAGAGCCTTTGTATCAATACTTTCGTATCAAAGTATATGATTAGTATCACACTTCATTATTTTTTTTATTGCTTGCATTTTCTATCGTATATAAAATAATGAAACCAAAGTGTTAATGACTTAGAGTGGATCATAAGGAGTTGCGATAATGAGAGCACTCCAATAATGTTATCGATACTAAACATCCCTAACCATAGCATTAGTGAGACAGGGCATAACTAATAAAGATAGGTTAGTATGCTCTAAGCCGCTTTATGTTGAATGGAGTAGTTGATATCATCAACTATGGTGTAACGAAACTTAAGCTAGAACATGTATACTTGTAGTTGACAAGTACATCGGATTAACCCAACTAGAGTTCACCATATCATCAATGGTAGATACTATAAAAAATAGTAGGTGTAAGTGATCATTAGCTTGAGATCACCATGGAATATTGAGTTGGATGTCACTCTTTGATTAAATTTAGAGTTACACCATATATGGGTAACAATTGTAGTTTTGAGAGCTATATGAAATATAGAAGGATTATGAGTGATTAATAAAGGATCATGATGAAGCCTTTAATAAAAACACGAGTTTGATTTGAAAATAATTTCTAATCAATACTCAAAGTCCATGATCTCCGGTACAAGCAATCTTTCACATATATCAAAAGAGGATAACAAATAACTTCTATATGCTAGATTGGGGATATGATCAAGGTGAACGGAAAATAATTATCCTCACATGGCTATTCTCAATACTTGGGAGATTATGATACATTGCAAGATGCTAGTCATGGTCTATGGACATAAATCATGGACTAATGAATAAAAATAGTCTAATTCATTAAAAAAAATATGATTATGTTAATTCTTGATCCATTACCAAGCTATTGAGAACCTACAGGGTCACACACATTAACATAAACTCTTGAGGGGTCAAAATGTAACACAAGAAGTGTTTAAGGCCCAAATTGAAGTCTTGAAATTTCAAGGGCTTGTATGTAATAATGGGGTCACAAACATAATATGCCAGAGTTTGTGAGATGTATATTTAATACATCAAAAACCATTGTTTGTTGAATCAATGTTGGAATCGACTAATAAGTTATTGGAAAACTACTATAACTTTATATATGAGATATAAGAAGTTAGTGACCATTTTCTTCTGATTAGATTACGTGCATAAGATGCATATCCAATAAGATTTCATACAATGAGGTGTTCATATATAAACAGTTGTATATCAATGTTGAGTAGAAGAGTTTTATACAATCATGGAACAAAACCATGGGTGTTTCAAAACCATTTATATATATATGGATAGGAGTAAAAGTTAATCCACTAACATGGATATATGTTTGCTTTTTAAGGTGATACCTAACTATATAAATACCTTGATACATCCATATGTGTTAAGGTTTATACATTTTTGTGTCTTGAAGAAATAAAATGAGATGTTCTCTCTCTCGTTTCACTCACTACCCATGACCAAACTAGAGAAGAAATTGGCGAATGGCACTAAGGGAAAGGGATGGTAGCACGAGGAGTGCACACATGCGGCTAGGATTCCACATCTTAGTATTTTTTTTGTCATTTTATATTTTGTTGTGAAATTTTCATTTTAATAAATCTATCCTATTTGTAAGGTTTGTGTGAGCACGTAGGTACTAATTTTGGACCCAAAATGCTCGAGCACATGAGCCATGGTTCGGACCGAAGTGAGTTCTAGTTTATAGGAGTCTAGTAGAGTGCAAAGCCGAGGGGTTTTCTCAGTCATGCGTTGTCCACAAGATGGACAAAGGTACACGCATGTCCCTATTGTCCATGGCACGTTATTGCACATTAGGGAAAGTCTAGACCAAGACTTTGTCCGAGTCTTGGCAGGATGGCACAAGGCATCAATGTCGAATCATGGACCTTGTCCATGATCGTTTGGCTAATGCCCGATAAAGGTGGCCGAACATTGGCAACCTTGTCCTATAAAAGGCTTGGCCAAAAATGACACGTGTACGCAGAACTTGATATATTTTCAAGCAATAAAAGCACTTGTGAGTTATGAGTCCAATTTTGTGAGTTTGTGCGAATCATACTTCCGAGAGTTCCTATGTTGTTCCGTGAGTGCAAGTGTTATCACAATTCTAGCCTCAACATCTGTTGGTATCAGAGCCTTATATCTCATTTGCACGAGGACATATTCATGAAAGCGTGAGTCCATGCGCGGTTCCTGCCTTGCTCATGCCAAAGAAGGATGGTTCATTGCACATGTGTGTGGATAGACGTGCCATTAACTACATCACGGTCAAGTATAGGTACCCTATACCTTAACTTGATGATATGTTAAACTAGCTAGCTGGAACAAAGACCTTTTCCAAAATCGGTTTGAAGAAACGGCTACCACCAAATACGCATCAAGCCCAGGAATGAGTGGAAGATGATCTTTAGGACCACCCACGGGTTTTATGAGTATGGTCATGCCATTAGGCCTTTCGAATGCCCCAATAACTTTCATGAGGTTTATACATCAAGTGCTTTTGCCATTTATGGGAAATTTTGTCGTGGTGTACTTCAACGACATCCTAATCCACAACCCTATGCTAAAGGCACACCAGGAGCATCCTGAAGCAGTCTTTGCAGCCTTAATGGCGGAGGCCTTGTTTGTAAACAAGAAGAAGTGTGTCTTCGCTACCACTTTAGTGTCCTTCCTTGGCTTTGTGGTGCCAACCAAGGGAGTGCACGTGGATCCATCCAAGGTGGAGGCCATAGTGGAGTGGCTAAGGCCTACCACTATCCATGATGTGTAGAGTTTCAATGGACTAGCATCCTTTACGCCATTTCATCAAGGATTTTAGCTCGGTGACCCTACCAATCACAGAGTGCATGAAGGGCCGTGAGTTTGCATGGCCAGATGCAGCCCCGAAAAGCTTCAAGATAGCACAAGATTACTGAGGCCCCTATCCTAGCCTTGCCTTATTTTGACAGTCTTTGAGGTACATTGCGATGTAACTGGCGTGGGAATAAGAGGAGTGCTCAGTAAATATAGGAGATCTATTCCCTTCTTCAGTGAGAAATTGACCGGGGAAAAGAAGAATTACTCTACCTACAATTTAGATTTCTATGCCAACGTCCAATCCTTGATGCATTGGCGACATTATTTGATCAAAAAAGAGTTAGTGCTCTTCACGGATCATGGGGCATTGAAGTACATTAACGGCCAGAACAAGCTCAACCGTAGGCATGCCAAATGGGTGACATATTTGCAGGAGTACACATTCTCTTTGAGAAACCAAGCCGGAACCCTCAACTGGATGGCCGACGCATTGAGCCGAAGGATCGTACACTCGCCACTATGCCCGCCGAAGTGGTTGGTTTTGATTCCTTCAAGGAGTTGTACAAGGATGATCCATCTTTGGCAAGATGTTTGTTGAGGCCTTGCTCGGGTAATCAAGGGACTACATGGTGTAGGATGGCTAACGTTTCCGTGGCCATCCTACACAATGAGGGCCACTTTGGCCGAGACAAGACCATGGACTTGGTGTCAGCCAAGTATCACTGGCCTAAAATGGTGGACGACGTTGCGAGTAAGTTACGGACATGTGGAATTTATCAAATAGCCAAGGGCACACTCACAACACCGACCTCTACACACCATTTCCTACACTCGAAGCGCCATGGAAATGTGATGATGTACTTTCTCTTAGATTTTCCATGCACAAAGGTTTATGGACTCTATCTTCGAGGTGGTTGACTGTTTCTCCAAGATGGCACATTTTGTGGCATGCCATAAGATTATGGATGTCCTGAAAATAGCGCATTGATACTTCACGAAGGTTGCACGACTTCATGGGGTGCCTAGTTCCATCACCTTGGACCGAGACACCAAGTTTGTGAGCCCATTTTGGAGGGTTTTTTGGGGCAAGATGGGGACCAAACTACAATTCAATAGTGCCTACCACCCCCAAATTGAAGTTGTCAACTGAAGTTTAGGGAACTTGTTGCGGTGCTTGGCCGGATCAAAGTCCAAGTAATGGGACATGGCATTGGCTCAAGCCGAGTTCTCCTACAGTCGCTCGAAGAATAGGACCACTGGCCTTAGACCATTTGAAGTGATTAGTGTCCACAACCCCTCGAGAGTGCTTGATTTAGCACCCGCACCACAAGTTGGTCGATATAGCCCCAAAGTTGAGGAGATGGCCAAGGATCGGAGGGGTATACACGACCATGTCCGCACCAATACCACCAAGAACAACGAAAAGTATAAGGTTTGTGCGGATGCTCGAAGAAGAAAGATGGTGTTCAATGTTGGTGACCAATTTGGGCCGTGCTGACTCGAGACCGATTCCCATGTGGCGAGTACAACAAACTTGGCGACCGACAGATAGGGCCTTGTGAAGTGATCAAGAGGATCAATTACAATGCCTATCGTCTAAACCTCCTGAGCAATTCGAAGACTTTTGACATTTCCGACGTCAAACACTTGAGTGCGTGTTACAGGAACACAAAGTTCTTTTCAACCTGGAAGGCTGATGCAGGAGCATCCGAGCTTTCCAAGACTTTGAATAACATGGATAATGCAACATTGAAGGATTTGTCCTATCATGAGCGGAGGGGCAAGGCTAAGTGCAAGAAGCAGCAAATGCACAAGGAACATTTGCCAATCGCACGGAGCATACGAATCATACGAGCCATCCAAGACATCGAATAACATGGATGATGTAACCTTGAAGGATTTAGCCTATCATGAACTGAGGGACAAGGCCAAGTGCAAGAAGTAGCAAACGCACGAGGAACATCGCCAATCGCATGAAAGAATTGGCGAATGGCATGAAGGGACGGCCGATGATACGCACATGCGGCCGATATGACACACTTTGCATATTTTGTTATCATTCGTATTTTTTGTCATGCCATTTTAGATATAATAAGCTAGAGCGCTTTCTAAGGGAAGGAAGCAATGATCACACAAAGAAATTTGCCAATCGCACGAGGGGATTGGCGAATGGTATGGAGGAAAGCGGTCAGTAGCCCGAGGAGCGCATGCACGCGGCTAGGATGACACATCATAGTATTTTTGTCGTCATTTTATATTTTGTCATGCCATTTTCATTTTAATAAATCCAACTTATTTGTAAGGTCTGTGTGAGCACGTGGGTACTAATTTTGGACCCAAAATACTCAAGTACACGGGCCATGATTTGATGAGTCCTAGTTTATAGGAGTCTAGTAGATTGCAAAGCCGAGGGGTTGTCTCAGTCATGCGTGGTCCAAAAGCTGGATAAAGGTGCACACATGTTCCTATTGTCCATGGCACATTATTGCACGTTAGGGAAATTCTAGACCAAGACTTTGTCCAAGTCTTGTCAAAATGGCACGAGCCATCAATGTCAGATCATGGACCATGTACATTATCGTTTGGCTAGCGCCCGATAAAGGTGGACGAATGTTGGCAGTATTGTCCTATAAAAGGCTCAGCCAAGAATGACATATGTATGCAGAACTTGATATATTTTCAGTCAATAAACGCACTTATGAGTTTTGAGTCCAATTTTGTGAGTTTGTGCAAATCATACTTTCGAGAGTTCCTATATTGTTCCGTGAGCGCAAGTATTGTTTTTGCTCCTAGAATTATCACAATTCTAGCCCCGACATCAAATATGTCATGGTGATGACAGGCTAGTATAGCGATTATACTATGGGCGTTGATTCAAAATGTGCAAGGAAGAAGAAGGGTGAAACCCCCAAAATTTGCTAGGAGATTTAATCTCAAAGGCAAGTATGTTGTTTCTATATAATTCAATGTGATTTCATAGCTCACAACCCGAGCTATATAAGCTTAAAACAAACCATACAAATCAAAATGATCAAGCCTAAAAACTAGGAGTAAAAACCGAATTGCATAACCAAAAATGAAGGAGTTTGGACTAAACTCCTTGACCGAAATTATAGTCTCTAAACCAACTATCCTTGACCGAAGATTAGTCATGTTTTGGAGTGAAGAATTCACCCCACACGTGATCCTCTAAAATAGGAAACTACATGTGTTTGTTTGACTACTAACAATCAATAATTAAGAAAAGCTTAACAAATCCATGACATGGCCGAATAATAGGGCAATGTCCAAGGCCATCTTCATTCATCTTCCATGCTTACCCTTGTCCTTCATTTCATAATAATCAAGGGCCATCAAAGTGCAATCATATAGGTTTTCCTCATCAAGGTCATATGGCTCGGTTGGCTCGTGTGCTCCTGCATCACATGGCTACCCAAGTATTGAGAATAGTCATGTTAGGAGACCATCCCTTAAGAATTTGTTTCCTGTGTAATTCTTATCTCTTCACATTGATCATATCCTGAGGTTATTTATTATCCTTTTTTATATATGCTCTAAATTTCTTGTACCGGATATCGTGATCCTTGTGTATTGATTAAAAACTTTTTTTTTCTAATCAAACTCGTGCTTTGATAAAAGGTTTCATCATGATCTCTTATAAGTGGTCATAGGGATATCGCCTCCTAACAATTTAGGAGTTGTGAATTCTTTATTGATCATTCATAATCCTTCTGCACTTCATATCACCTAAAAACTATCCATCGTTTCTCATTTACGGTGTAACTCCCAATATAATCAAAGAGTCACATCCATACTTAAGATTCCATGGTGATCTCAAGTGGTGAGAACTACACTTCACAAATGTGAGGTCCAGGGATCGATACCCACCTGGGTCGCAAAACGGAAACAGCCTCTTTGTATAATTATAAGGGTAAGACCGCGTACATCAGATCCCCCATACCCCAACTTAGTTGGGAATATACTGGGTAAAGTTGCTTTTTTATCCTGACAAAACTAACCTATATAGAAAGGTAAAAAGAGTTTGTGCGTGTGTTTACCTATAAAAAAATATATTTTTAATGATTAAGTAAATGAGTAGTAGAGTTTCTGAAATAAAACGTAACTAGAAATGAAGTACTTTATAATCAGTAAATACTAATATTTATTTGATGTAATAAACACGCACCACAAAATCACTCAAAAATCATAAACTGAAAAATAGATTAAATTGTTTGTAAGCATTTTTTAAAAAAATTATAGCGTAAACTCTACCCTTATGCTTGTGAATATTATGTATGAAACTTATGCTGGGAGTGAAGTTTTCATTTTTCCATTAAAACTGTGAAACTACATTGTTGCCCTTATGAGAATTCTGTCTGCTTGCATGGCTTGATCTAGACCGTTTATCATTACTTTAATCTAACGGATCTGGTTAATGGTTGCTTAAAACCCCATTATGATCTTAGCCATACACGTACATCTGATCCTACGAATATCATGAGAAGTCCCTTTGACTTCTAGAGCCTGGATCTCAACTATTGGATCTATCTTCATACAACGGGTATTATTGAAAGCTTCTCGTGGAAGCTAAGTGATTTAATTGTTGGATAAATCTTGACTGTTTATGATATATGATGGCTAAAAAATGGTTGCGCTAAGAATGAATATGGAGCGTTCGATCTACCACTTTTGACGGGCAAGATTAAAAGTTTACACGCAATATATAAGGCCAAAAAAAGACGACACAATTAACTGATTTCTTCTGAATTTGGTCTCCATCTCGAGACATTTTCTCTCTTCCTCTCTTCGGCGACTCTCCGACTACTCTCTTATCTGAGTTTTTTTCTCTTGGAAACCATCTTGTTTCCGTGATATTTATTGTATTTTAGGCTTTTCATGCCTTATGCTCATTTGTTTAGTGACATTTTGTCAATGTTTGTGCAGCAGCGGCACTTTTGCTTGTATTATGAGAGTGTTCTCGGATTTGACAGATCTGTACTGTATTTGTGGAGTTTTGGTTGATAAAGGCAATAAAACAAAGTGAGCATCTAATTTAACAGAGCTCAACATGGATTACCTTGAATCTAAGGATCCGGCAAACCACGGGACTGTAACAACTGAACCTACTGATCTCACCAATTTGGCGTTTAATTGGCAGGTGAAGAAGAGAAGAAGCAGAATCAAGGAGAAAGCAGAAACGATCCCATCTGAAGGAGGTGAAATAACTGTCATAACGGCTTGAAAACGCTAAGGCCCATGAAGAAGTGCTGTGGAAGTGGATGTCGCTGTTTTGAGTTCTGTACTCGTTTATTTAATTTAGCAAATCACGTTTTGTCGTTGTCGTATTTTTGAATGTTGAATTGTAGCAACTTTATCGACATTGGGGGTGATATATGCGGTACACGCTGTACTGAGGAGGGTATGAAAATTATGAATGAATTCTGATATTTCTCCCAACTCTCTGTTCAAACTTCTCTCTCCTATTCTAGTTTCTTCTTCCCCAATTCTCTCGTACGGCATTGAAGGTAACTCTTCTTGCTAAATCTCGTAACGAGCTAACCCTAGCTTGTTACATCTGGTATCAGAGCGAGGTTATTCAAGGATCCAACCACAGCTTCACGATAGGTCGACGAAAGCAGTAGCGACCTCAAGTAATGGTCGATCCGGAGAATAGAATCACTCAGGATGAAGTGTATGATGAAGTAGTTAACTCCCGACAAGATGTGAAAGCCGGGAAGCAGACGGCGTACGAGGACTCATCGGTGGGGTTAGACACGGGTCAACATGATGGAGGTCGTACGGAGAAACTGGAGGTGGAAATGAGACTAGTTAAACTCCGTTTAAATCATATTACCGACGAGATGCGTGAGAATACCGAGTGGATGAAGGCGCAGTCTGTGAGATCTGAGAACTCCATGATTTTATTTCAACAGCGCATGGAGAAACAAGTCTGCTCAATAGTCGAGATGGTTCATAAACAAGGTGCTAGTAAGTCGATACTGGGAAATCCTCCCGATAAAAACGTGGGTACTGCTGGTGGGTCGCGATTCCCTCAAAACATACCTACACAACAAATGTCTCGGGCGGAGAACTTTGGGTTGGATGTAGAAGATTACGGGTATGAGGATGTGGGAAGGACGAGGAAGGCGAAGATGCCTTATACTGATTTTCCGAAGTTTAATGGAATGAATCCCCGTTCATGGATCGAACGTAGCAACGGGTACTTTACCATCTATACTGGGATCTGCGATTATGAGCGAGTGGAGTTCGCCAGAATGCACTTCGAAGGTGACGCTGATGAATGGTTCAGAAGTCTGCGATCTCCTAAACCATCTGATTGGGATACTTTTGTGGCAGCGACCCTTATCCGTTTTGACACCGAGGACCCAGACAACCTGTTAGAGGATTTTATGTGTCTAAAGCAAGGGAATGGGGAGTCTTTGCAGGAATTACTCCGCCGATTTGATCCATTGGTGACTGCAGTAATGAGTGCCTACCCTGATTTTGGAGAAATTTTCTATAAAGAGAAGTTTATTGGGAGTCTGCAATTTGAGTTGAGGTCCGCC
Organism: Pinguicula moranensis; assembly: GCA_028565015.1. Lineage (NCBI taxonomy): Eukaryota > Viridiplantae > Streptophyta > Magnoliopsida > Lamiales > Lentibulariaceae > Pinguicula > Pinguicula moranensis. The sequence continues at coordinate 13,010 of JAOWBN010028871.1, forward strand.
GTGAGATCAGCTCACCCTACCACACTACTGCAAGCTATAGCCTCAGCTAAGAAGCAAGAGAGAACCGTAAAATATTTGATTGATAAGATTGCAGCAGGGGCAGTGCACAAGATGACTTCAAGGCAGAGTAATCGACCAGCCACCCAGCCACTTCTGAAGGGAAAACCGACCGTAAATACTGAGAAGAGGAGGTATATCTCTGATGCAGAGATGAAGGAGAGGATTGATAAGAAACTGTGTTTCAAATGTGGAGCACCATTTGTACCCGGACATAGATGTGCTATCAAGATCTATGCCTTGCAGGCAGAATTAGAAACTGATGTCTGTGTGACTGAAATCTCGACTGAAGCTGATGGAAGGGAGAGTAGTCCTCAAGAGGAGGAGGATGGAATAGGGAATTTGTCCCTTAACGCTGTTAGTGGCAATAGCAACATCAACACGTACAGGGTACAAGGGCTACACAAAGGGGAACCCATCCAAGTACTATTCGACAGTGGGAGTTCCCACTGTTTTGTTGACCAGAAATTGGCTGAGAGAATGGGGTGTTTGATGGAGTATTCCACCCCAATGATGGTGGAAGTTGCTGATGGTAAGAAGAGGCTGAGTGAGGTGAAGTGCAGAGACTTTAAATGGGTTATGCAAGGGGTTGAGTTCACATGTTCTCCTAGGACATTTCCTCTACAAAGTTATGATCTCATACTAGGAGGGGACTGGCTAAAAAAACACGGCTCTGTGCTCTACAATTATGAAAACATGGTGGTTACTATCATTAAGGAAGGGGTGCCCATTGAGATCCAAGCTTACCAAGGTAAGCACGAGTTGAAATTTATTACAGCAAGAAAGTTGTCTAAGATGATTAGGAGTGGTGCAGCGACCACAGTTGGTAAGATATACTCTGAAGTGGATGAAACAGAGGGGGATATGGTGAAGGCCGAATTCTTTAACTTGTCTACTGGAAAATGGGATAGGGCAACTTTAAAGAAAGGTGAGGATGGATCTATGAAATTGACTGGAAGTTGTGAAGCTGAAGTAAACACTCCCGAGCTAGAAGATTTGAAAGCTCTACTGAATGAATATAAAGATGTATTCCAGGAACCCAAGGACTTACCTCCAGTGCGTGGAGTTGAGCATGCTATTGAATTGGTACCCCACGCTGTGCCTAAGAAGCAGGTCCCATACAGGATTCCCCACTTCCAAAAGGATGAGATTGAGAGGATAGTAGGAGAACTCTTGGAAGCAGGATTGATAAGGAGGAGCCACAGTCCCTTCTCCTCACCAGTTCTACTAGTTAAGAAGAAGGATGGAGGGTGGAGACTATGTGTCGATTATAGGTACCTGAATACACTTACTGTTAAGAGCAGATTTCCCATTCCTGTTATTGATGAACTGATGGATGAGTTGCATGGAGCTGTATGGTTTAGTAAGCTCGACCTGAGAGCAGGTTATTTCCAGATTCTGATGAAGGAAGAACACATATATCTCAACAGTTTTGTTACTCACCAAGGTCAGTACGAATTTATGGTGATGCCCTTCGGATTATGCAACGCTCCAGCTACTTTCCAATCACTAATGAACCAGGTATTCTCTGATTTCATTCGGAAGTTCGTGCTAGTGTTCTTTGATGATATTTTGGTGTATAGCTGCAGCTGGAAGGACCATTTAACTCACCTGAGGGCTGTTCTGATTGTCTTGAGAGAGCATCAGTTGTATGCCAAAGAATCAAAGTGCTCTTTTGGTCAAGGATCCATTGAATATTTGGGGCACATCATCTCTGGAGAAGGAGTAGCTACAGATCCAGCAAAGATTGATGCAATGTTTAACTGGCCAAGGCCCACTTCACTGAAATCTTTAAGGGGGTTCCTAGGCTTGACTGGGTACTATAGGAAGTTCATTAAGGACTTCGGATCTATCAGCAAACCCCTCACTAGATTGCTGAAAAAAGAAGCTTTCCAATGGGATGAGGATGCTGAGAAGGCCCTCACAGAACTAAAGCATGCCATGTGTAGGGCCCCTGTTCTAAGATTACCTGATTTCAAGGAAAGGTTTGTAGTGGAGACAGATGCTAGTGACTTGGGAATAGGGGCTGTGCTGACACAAGGGGGCAGGCCTCTAGCTTATTTCAGTAAGGCATTGGGACAGAAACAGATTGGAATGTCTACTTATGAGAAGGAACTCCTAGCTGTAGTCTTGGCCGTGAAGAAATGGAATGGGTATTTGATGGGGGCTTCCTTTACAATCCGGACTGACCAACAAGCTTTGAAACACCTGCTAGATCAGAGGCTGCACACTATGGTACAACAGAAACTCACCTCAAAATTGCTGGGATACAATTATGATGTGCAATACAAGAGAGGCTCTGAAAATAAAGTGGCGGATGCACTGTCCAGATTTAGCCCAGCAGTGACATCTCAATGTCATAACATATCAGTGGCACGGGCAGATTGGTCAAAAGAAGTTATGGATAGCTATGAAGGTGATTCCTACTTTTCAAAAATTATCCAAGCAAAGGCAGTAAGTCCTGACAGCTATCCTGAGTTTGTCATACAGGAAGGCATGTTGCGGTACAAGAATAAGATTTGCATAGGAAAAGGTACTGGGATTAAATTCAACATCATGAAAACATTACATGACTCCCCTGTAGGAGGACATTCTGGTATACAAGCTTCCTTGAATAGAATCCGTACCTACTTCTACTGGCCTGAGATGAGGAGAGAAGTGGAAGAGTGGGTGAAGAATTGTGACACTTGTGCTGGCAGCAAAGCTGACAAATCATCACATGCTGGATTATTGCAACCGCTGCAGATCCCTAGCTCACCTTGGTCCAGCATTAGCATGGATTTCATAGAAGGGTTGCCAAGATCTGAAGGTAAGCAGCTGATATTTGTAGTGGTGGACCGCTTTAGCAAGTATAGCCACTTCCTGGCGTTATCTCACCCTTACTCAGCGGAGACAGTAGCCCGAGCTTTTGTTGATCATGTTTACAAGCTACACGGACTGCCCCAAGAAATTATATCTGACAGAGACAAGGTGTTTACCAGCATGTTGTGGAGTGAACTCATGAGACTGGTAGGAGTTAAGTTGGCCCTTAGCTCGGCTTACCACCCACAAACGGACGGGCAAACTGAGCGCATAAACAGATGTCTTGAAACATACTTAAGGTGTATGTGCTCCCAAAAACCTGGCTCCTGGAGCAAATGGCTGCCCTTAGCAGAATTCTGGTATAACTCTACCCTACAGACCAGTGCGGGTATGACCCCCTTCAAGGCACTTTATGGCTATGAGGCGCGCCATATACCTCTACCATTATCTGCAGTGGCTGTAGGAGTTACTGTCAAGGATTTTCTCCAGCAAAGGGAAGAGATACAGGAGCTGTTATCTGAGAACTTGGTGAGGGCCCAAGAGAGAATGAAGGTTAATGCAGATAGGAACAGGGTGGAACGAAGTTTTGAAGTGGGAGATCAAGTATATCTTAAACTGCATCCTTATCGGCAGAATTCTCTGCAGTTTAGGAAGAATATGAAGCTGTCCCCGCGATACTACGGACCTTATAAAGTGTTGGAGAAGATAGGATCCGTGGCATATAAACTAGATGTGCCAGATTCCAGCAGGATTCACCCTGTGTTCCACGTGTCCTTGTTGAAGGAGAAGTTGAAAAATAAGGAGGTGTTGTCTGGAGAGCCACCGAAAATGAGTGATGATGGGAGTTATCTGATATTTCCAGTTGGAGTATTAGACAAACGTTTCAAACCTGGGAAGAATGGACCTATTGAACAGTGGCTGGTGCATTGGAATGGTTCTGCAGTAGGGAAGTCTACGTGGGAAGAGGCTGTGCTTATGAGGAAGTATTTTCCGCAGGTGGAACCTTGGGGACAAGGTTCTAAAAATGGAAGGGGTGATGTAACAACTGAACCTACTGATCTGACCAATTTGGCGTTTAATTGGCAGGTGAAGAAGAGAAGAAGCAGAATCAAGGAGAAGGCAGAAGTGATCCAATCTGAAGGAGGTGAAATAACTGTCATAACGGCTTGAAGACGCTAATTCCCTTGAAGAATTGCTGTGGAAGTGGATGTCGTTGTTTTAGTTCTGAACTCGTTTATTTAATTTAGCAAGTCACGTTTTGTCGTTGTCGTATTTTGAATGTTGAATTGTAGCCACTTTATTGACATTGGAGGTGATATATGCGGTACACGCTGTACTGAGAGGCTTATGCAAAATTATGAATGAATTCTGATATTTCTCCCAACTTTCTGTTCCAAATTCTCTCTCCTATTCTAGTTTCTTCTTCCCCAATCCTCTCGTACGGGCATTGAAGGTAACTCTTCTTGCTAAATCTTGTAACGAGCTAACCCTAGCTTGTTACATCTGGTATCGGAGCCAGGTTAATTCAAGGATCCAACCACAGCTTCACGATAGGTCGTCGAAAGCAGCAGCGACCTCAAGTAATGGTCGATCCGGAGAATAGGATCACTCAGGAGGAAGTGTATGACGAAGTAGTTAACTCCCGACAGGATGTGAAAGCCGGGAAGCAGCCGGCGTACGAGGACTCATCGGTGGGGTTAGACACGGGTCAACATGAAGGTGATCGTACGGAGAAACTGGAGGTGGAAATGGGACTAGTTAAACTCCGTTTAGATCATATTACTGACGAGATGCGTGAGAATACCGATTGGATGAAGGCGCAGTCTGCGAGATCTGAGAACTCCATGATTTTATTTCAACAGCGTATGGAGAAACAAGTCTGCTCAATAGTTGAGATGTTTCACAAACAAGGTGCTAGTAAGTCGATACTGGGAAATCCTCCCGATAAAAACATGGGTACTTCTGGTGGGTCGCGACTCTCTCAAAACATACCTACACAACAAGTGTCTCGGGCGGGAAACTTAGGAGTGGATGTAGAAGATTACGGGTATGAGGATGTGGGGAGGATGAGGAAGGCGAAGATGCCTTATACTGATTTTCCGAAGTTTAATGGGATGAATCCCCGTTCATGGATCGAACGTAGCAACGGGTACTTTACCATCTATACTGGGATCTACGATTATGAGCGAGTGGAGTTCGCCATAATGCACTTCGAAGGTGACACTGATGAATGGTTCAGAAGTCTGCGATCTCCTAAACCATCTGAGTGGGATACTTTTGTGGCAGCGACCCTTATCCGTTTTGACACCGAGGACCCAGACAACCTGTTAGAGGATTTTATGTGTCTAAAGCAAGGGAATGGGGAGTCTTTGCAGGAATTACTCCGCCGATTTGATCCATTGGTGACTGCAGTAATGAGTGCCTACCCTGATTTTGGAGAAATTTTCTATAAAGAGAAGTTTATTGGGAGTCTGCAATTTGAGTTGAGGTCCGCCGTGAGATCAGCTCACCCTACCACACTACTGCAAGCTATAGCCTCAGCTAAGAAGCAAGAGAGAACCGTAAAATATTTGATTGATAAGATTGCAGCAGGGGCAGTGCACAAGATGACTTCAAGGCAGAGTAATCGACCAGCCACCCAGCCACTTCTGAAGGGAAAACCGACCGTAAATACTGAGAAGAGGAGGTATATCTCTGATGCAGAGATGAAGGAGAGGATTGATAAGAAACTGTGTTTCAAATGTGGAGCACCATTTGTACCCGGACATAGATGTGCTATCAAGATCTATGCCTTGCAGGCAGAATTAGAAACTGATGTCTGTGTGACTGAAATCTCGACTGAAGCTGATGGAAGGGAGAGTAGTCCTCAAGAGGAGGAGGATGGAATAGGGAATTTGTCCCTTAACGCTGTTAGTGGCAATAGCAACATCAACACGTACAGGGTACAAGGGCTACACAAAGGGGAACCCATCCAAGTACTATTCGACAGTGGGAGTTCCCACTGTTTTGTTGACCAGAAATTGGCTGAGAGAATGGGGTGTTTGATGGAGTATTCCACCCCAATGATGGTGGAAGTTGCTGATGGTAAGAAGAGGCTGAGTGAGGTGAAGTGCAGAGACTTTAAATGGGTTATGCAAGGGGTTGAGTTCACATGTTCTCCTAGGACATTTCCTCTACAAAGTTATGATCTCATACTAGGAGGGGACTGGCTAAAAAAACACGGCTCTGTGCTCTACAATTATGAAAACATGGTGGTTACTATCATTAAGGAAGGGGTGCCCATTGAGATCCAAGCTTACCAAGGTAAGCACGAGTTGAAATTTATTACAGCAAGAAAGTTGTCTAAGATGATTAGGAGTGGTGCAGCGACCACAGTTGGTAAGATATACTCTGAAGTGGATGAAACAGAGGGGGATATGGTGAAGGCCGAATTCTTTAACTTGTCTACTGGAAAATGGGATAGGGCAACTTTAAAGAAAGGTGAGGATGGATCTATGAAATTGACTGGAAGTTGTGAAGCTGAAGTAAACACTCCCGAGCTAGAAGATTTGAAAGCTCTACTGAATGAATATAAAGATGTATTCCAGGAACCCAAGGACTTACCTCCAGTGCGTGGAGTTGAGCATGCTATTGAATTGGTACCCCACGCTGTGCCTAAGAAGCAGGTCCCATACAGGATTCCCCACTTCCAAAAGGATGAGATTGAGAGGATAGTAGGAGAACTCTTGGAAGCAGGATTGATAAGGAGGAGCCACAGTCCCTTCTCCTCACCAGTTCTACTAGTTAAGAAGAAGGATGGAGGGTGGAGACTATGTGTCGATTATAGGTACCTGAATACACTTACTGTTAAGAGCAGATTTCCCATTCCTGTTATTGATGAACTGATGGATGAGTTGCATGGAGCTGTATGGTTTAGTAAGCTCGACCTGAGAGCAGGTTATTTCCAGATTCTGATGAAGGAAGAACACATATATCTCAACAGTTTTGTTACTCACCAAGGTCAGTACGAATTTATGGTGATGCCCTTCGGATTATGCAACGCTCCAGCTACTTTCCAATCACTAATGAACCAGGTATTCTCTGATTACATTCGGAAGTTCGTGCTAGTGTTCTTTGATGATATTTTGGTGTATAGCTGCAGCTGGAATGACCACTTAACTCACCTGAGGGTTGTTCTGATTGTCTTGAGAGAGCATCAGTTGTATGCCAAAGAAACAAAGTGCTCTTTTGGCGAACGGTCCATTGAATATTTGGGGCATATCATCTCTGGAGAAGGAGTAGCTACAGATCCAGCAAAGATTGATGCAATGTTTAACTGGCCAAGGCCCACTTCCCTGAAATCTTTAAGGGGGTTCCTAGGCTTGACTGGGTACTATAGGAAGTTCATTAAAGACTTCGGGTCTATTAGCAAACCCCTCACTAGATTGCTGAAAAAAGAAGCCTTCCAATGGGATGAAGATGCTGAGAAGGCTCTCACAGAACTGAAGCATGCCATGTGTAGGGCTCCTGTTCTAAGATTACCTGATTTCAAGGAGAGGTTTGTGGTGGAGACAGATGCTAGTGACTTGGGGATAGGGGTTGTGCTGACACAAGGGGGCAGACCTCTAGCTTATTTCAGTAAGGCATTGGGGCAGAAACAGATTGGAATGTCTACTTATGAGAAGGAACTTCTGGCTGTAGTCTTGGCCGTGAAGAAATGGAATGGGTATTTGATGGGAGCTCCCTTTACAATCCGGACTGACCAGCAAGCTTTGAAACACCTGCTAGATCAGAGGCTGCATACTATGGTACAACAGAAACTCACCTCTAAACTGCTTGGATACAATTATGATGTGCAATACAAGAGAGGCTCTGAAAACAAAGTGGCAGATGCCCTGTCCAGATTTAGCACAGCGGTGACATCATCTCAATGCCATAACATATCAGTAGCACAGGCAGATTGGACACAAGAAGTTATGGATAGCTATGAAGGTGATCCCTACTTTTCAAAAATTATCCAGGCAAAGGCAGTAAGTTCTGATAGCTATCCTGAGTTTGTTATGCAGGAAGGCCTGTTGAGGTACAAGAGCAGGATTTGCATAGGAAAGAGTACTGGGATTAAGTTCAACATCATGAAAACATTACATGACTCTCCAGTAGGGGGACATTCTGGTATACAAGCTTCTTTGAACAGGATCGGTACCTACTTCTACTGGCCTGAAATGAGAAGAGAAGTGGAAGAGTGGGTGAAGAGTTGTGACACTTGTGCTGGCAGCAAAGCTGACCAATCATCCCATGCTGAATTATTGCAACCGCTGCAGATCCCTAGCTTCCCTTGGTCCAGCATCAGCATGGATTTTATAGAAGGTTTACCAAGATCTGAAGGTAAGCAGCTGATCTTTGTAGTGGTGGACCGCTTTAGTAAGTATAGTCACTTCCTGGCGCTATCTCACCATTACTCTGCGGAGACAGTGGCCTGAGCTTTTGTTGATCATGTTTACAAGCTACACGGACTGCCCCAAGAAATTATATCTGATAGAGATAAAGTGTTTACCAGCCTGTTGTGGAGCGAGCTCATGAGATTGGTAGGGGTTAAGTTGTCCCTTAGCTCTGCCTACCATCCACAAACGGATGGGCAAACTGAGCGCATAAACAGATGTCTCGAGACATACTTAAGATGCATGTGCTCCCAAAGACCTAGCTCCTGGAGCAGATGGCTGCCCTTAGCAGAATTCTGGTATAATTCCACTCTTCAAACCAGCGCTGGTATGACCCCCTTCAAGGCACTTTATGGCTATGAGGCGCGCCATATACCTCTACCTTTATCTGCAGGGGCTGTAGGAGTGACTGTCAAGGACTTTCTCCAGCAAAGGGAAGTGATACAGGAGCTACTGTCTGAGAATTTAGTGAGGGCCCAAGAGAGGATGAAAGTTAATGCAGATAGAAACAGAGTGGAACGAAGCTTTGAAGTGGGAGAACAAGTATATCTTAAACTGCATCCTTATCGGCAGAATTCTCTGCAGTTTAGGAAGAACATGAAGTTGTCACCTTGCTACTACGGACCTTATAAGGTGCTGGAGAGGATAGGATCCGTGGCATATAAATTAGATGTGCCAGGTTCCAGCAGGATCCACCCGGTGTTTCACGTGTCATTGTTGAAGGAGAGGTTAAAAAAT
>JAOWBN010028872.1:0-10368 GCA_028565015.1 Pinguicula moranensis
GTTGTAAGAGTTGAGAAAATTTCTAAACCAAAAAAGAACGTTTACTGATTCAAACATCTAAACCCACACTTCTGCATTAAAAAAAATAAATTATGCGGTGCGGACGCGTGTACCGCAAAACAAAAAATGGGTACCCACATTCCACCCACAAAATATTGCGGTAGAGAAAATTTTTACCGCATCCGCCCACTTCCCACGCGGGCGCGGGTCTGGCGGGTGCGGGTGCGGATGGACACGGGCGGGCGGGGATTTCCCGCGCTCACTGCCCACCCCTAACATCTATTAACAAGTTTGTTATAAGTTTCAAGAAAAAGATTAGAATGATCATGGTTCAATGAGAATGAAAGAGTGAGAGTGTGGAACAGGATAAACATAAAATTCTAGGAGGACCTGTAGATAGGTAATAGCAAACTAGCAGACAGATTCATGAGGCTATACATAATGGAAAGAAACAAGGTGGATACACAGCAGATCATGGGGAGTGGATTGAGGGGGAATGGACTTGGAAATGAGATTGGAGGAGACAATTACACGGGAGATAGACGGGAGATTTAATTGATCTAAATATTTGTTTAAATGATGTTCTTCCACAGGAAATAAGACAGGATAGTTACACTGTCAAGGAACTCAGATAAGCAATACACGGTTAAAGAGGCATATGAACATATCCTGCATGAAGTTAGTTCATTTTGATTTCCAATATTCAAGGGTGGATTCAAGTTTGAAAATTATTTCCGCTTAGGAGTATTGAGTGGTGGAGACAAGCTACTGGGGTGAGGATATTTAGTGTAAAACTTGTGATTTATTTGCCCCCACCCTCTCCCCTCCCATCGAGCCTCGGGGTATTTGAATTAAGATAATATAATCTATGTATATATATATGTAATTGATATATTTTCATCTCCCTGCCACTGGGTATCTTGGCATTATTGTTTTTTTCTTTTCTAATGGAAAATGTCATGAGATTTCGGTTATTTTTTTTTTGATAAGCCAAATTTTTTTATATATGTATAAATATTTACAAAGGTATTAAGCAAAAGGCAGAAAATAAATTTATAATTCTACCAGACAAAAAACAAGCGAAAGCTATTCCTAAGCAAGGAGTTTATAATGGTGGAGTCAGCGTCTGTTTCCTGATCATGAAAACTGTATAAACTGAGTTACCATCATACCCTTATTTGTAGCTAAGGTGAACGGGTGTAAGCTCCCCTAACGTCATGAATACACATGCATCTCGGCATTCAGTTCATCACCAACACCCGCTCTTCACCAAAATGGATATCCTGGCTATCAACTTATCAATAGCCTTTATTGGGGAATATTGGTACATAGCTCCTTCCATTTTGGTGAGCTATCCCTGTAATGTAAGAAGTGTATAAACAGTAAGACAAGATTATAACAGATCACTTTCGAGGAAAACATCCAGCCTCCCCCCATCTAAACTCTTTGCCATTTAATCTTGGATAGATTGTCTTCGCCCGTCCTGTCTCCCAAATTGTTCCTTGTTTCTATTTAATGCACAGCAGAGCTTTCTTTGAGCATGAGATTTTCCTGTGTGATCTGGTTGATCCTGGTCCGTACCTAGCTTCCTTGATTCTTTAGACTCCCTAGATCTTGATCCAGAGTGACGGCTGTTTTAGTGGTCCAAAATAGCCAGTTGTATTTTTCTGGAGGAGTCCTCATTGTTTACTGCATGTGTGCCTTCTTCACAGTCAACCGAGCACTAAATTAATCATCTTAGTCAGCCAGTTGTTCACATTCCATGGCTGTGGCAGTGTTGTGTTGTAGTTTTCTAGGATCTGCATCACATAATTATCTTCTCAGATAAACTGTCATAGTTTTGTGTCCCTTGTATAGGAAGACCTTCCTCATTCAAGGTGAAGGTATCACCCAGATATCGAGGACTGTGGCCACTCCTGTTGGTTCCTCAATTGTTAGGCTATTACATCCAGAGTGATCAAATGTTGATCAACTCAACAATGTAGGGACATTTCGTAGGTGGTAAATCCCCCTGTTGGTACCTAACCTGTACCAAATTGAAAAAACAAGGTAATCTCATATACAATACAATAGTTTTGCACTGGTTCTGTTACAAGCAGTATGCTCCCATTAGCCACTTCAACTAGTAGTTAACACCCCTTCCACTGACACCACAGGGATAATCTGTACCTGCTAAGAAGGAAATCGCAAACAAGCTAGTGGATGCAATAGCCAGTCAGAATAACTATAAGGGAACAATAATGGCGGTTTATTAGCTTTTACCCACTGCCAGGACTCTCTTACAATACCATGGTATACGATTGAAATCTTAGGTTCAAAGGCTATAAAATGAGCTTTGTTTCGTTCTTTCCAAATAGACCAGGTCATGGCCAACCATATGGAGTTCCATGCCGCCTGATTAACTCCTGAAGGTGCATACTCAGAAAATTCTAACAGGTTAGGAACCACCATTCCCCTATGTGCAGGTGCTATTGAAAGCCAAGAAGCTATGTGCGTCCACAGTTCAGTGAAAAATTCACATTCAGAGAATAGATGTAAAACTGTTTCATTTGCATTATGACATAATGAACAATCTGTTTCAAGGCCAGCAGCAATGATATTCTTTTCCTGTAAAACCACTTTAACAGGTACTGCATTTTGCAATAGCTTCCAAGCAAATATACTGACTTTTTTTGGTGCAAAAGTGTTCCAGATTAGCTTAGAAATTAACATATGAGCATCAGAAAAATCTTGTTGTGTACCTGAAATGATGGCTTTGTAGGCGTCCCTGACTAAATAATTACCATTCTTGCTGAGATTGTAAATGTACTTATCTTTGACAGTAACTTGTGGTTGAATAGTCTGAAGTGATCTACATAGCTCATCTAGGTCAGGTTGTTCAGAAAGAAGAATAGGTCTTCTCCACCTCCAGTTCCAGCTCCAGCAACCATTTTCCCAACTGCCTGAGTCAGCCACACAAATATCCTGACATAGCTCGTTTCTGAAAAGTCTAGGATAACTTGCAGATAATAATATGTTGTTCAACCATCTGTCTGTCCAAAATTTGATGCACCTTCCACTGCCCAGTTGCAGGGAGATATTGTCTTTGAACCAGCTGCCATTTAGGGCCTCTTGGAGTTTACTCCACCAATCAGAATTGTACCTTCTTCCCCTTGGCCTTCCAGCCGAGATATTATGATTAGTCCCTGGTGGTGTGAGTGCTCTGAATCCTGCTACTTGTAAGGATGTGTTGCTGCCATATTTAGAGTTCAAAATAGAGGAGACAATAGAGGGATCCTGGTTGAGTATCTGCAGCCCCCACTTCCCTAGCATTGCCAAATTAAAAGCAGATAGACATCTTGCTCCTAAACCGCCCTGTTCCACCTCTGTACTGATTTTTTTCCATGAAATTAAGCATGCCTTTCTCTTAGTTTTTGTACTGCCCCAAAAGAATTCCCTTTGTATGCTAGTCAGTTTCCTTAGGATTGTTTTTGGGGCATTGAAGCATGAAAAGTAGTGAGAGGGCAGTGATGCCAATACAGAGTTCAACAAGGTTAGTTTACCTCCAGTGGATAAATTCTTGTGATCCCAAGATGTTAATGCTTTTCTGAATTTTTCTGTAATTGGCCGCCAGGCTTCTTGGCTCTTCATGCTTGCTCCCACAGGGAGTCCTAGGTATCTGATAGGCATTGATTCAGGCTGACAATTTAAGTAAGCTGCCATATCTTCTAAAACATGTTGCTCCATATTAATCCCAATCAGCTTACTCTTCCCATAATTTATTTTGAGCCCTGAAACAAGCTCAAAGTTGAGCAATATAGCCTTAAACACGTGCACTGAGCTCCAGTAGGCCTGTCCTAGAATAATTGTGTCGTCTGCAAATTGTAAATGTGATACCATTTCTTTATTTCTACCAATGAGTAGGCCAGAAAAGAGCTGAAGCTCTACTGCTTTTCTGATCATTGTGGCTAGACCCTCTGCAGCTAGGAGAAAAAGAAATGGTGAAAATGGATCACCTTGCCTGATTCCACAAGAGGGGTAGAACTCCCTTGTCGGACTACCATTAATAAGAACAGAAGTAGAAGAAGATTCAAAAAGCCCTCTTATCCACCACTGCCAACATTGAGGAAAATTCATGAGATTCATGATATTCAGCAAATAATTCCAGTTTATTGTGTCGAAGGCCTTCTCAAAATCCACCTTAAGGATTAAAGCTGACTTTTTAAGCTTTCGCATTTCATCTACTACCTCATTAACCACAACCACACTGTCAATTAGTCTCCTACCTCTTATAAATGCTGATTGAGTGTGATCTATCAGACTGCCTATCATAATCCGGATTCTGTTTGCAAGAACTTTTGATATAATCTTTGTCATGCTCCCAATCAAGGTAATAGGCCTGTAGTCATGAACAAACAGGGGGTTATTATCTTTCGCCAGCAGTTTAATGTGTGAGGCATTGCACCCTTTGTTTATGCTGCCCGTTCTGTAAAATTCAAGTAGCAGATGAAATATGTCTGCTTTCATGATGTTTAAGAAGTGTTTGATGAAACTGAAATTTAATCCATCAGGACCCGGACTCTTGGAGTTACCACAATCTGCTATAGCAGCCAGCATCTCCTCTTCAGAGAATGAACTCTGCAGGAACAGTTTATTCACTTGAGAAAGTTTTCTAAGTCTAAGTCCAAATCTAGGTCTGTGTAGCAATTTCTCCGTGAATTTGTCTTTAAAGTGCTTGTGAAAGCAGTTCTTGATGAGATCAGGCTCATCCAACCACCTAGAACCTTCCCAGATGCCACTGATTGTGTGAGAACTCCTTGATTTCTTTAGGCTCTGATGGAAGAATGAAGTGTTCTCATCTCCTTGTTTTAACCATTGTATCCAAGATTTTTGGTAGGCTGTGCAGTTAATCTTCCTTGATATAATGTCTAATTGAGCATGCAAGTTAGCTAGCTCATGGTGATCAAAAGCTTTATCCATTTCAGCTTCTTTTTCAACTGCTTGTATCCCCCGAAGTAAGGCTTGTTTTTCATCTTGTAGATTCTTTGGAGTTTGTGTGTTCCATGTCCTGATATTGGCTCTTAGTAGCCTAATTTTACACAATATCTTATAACTCCAGCAACCTTCAACATTTGATGTGCTCCAGACCCGTTCTATCAATGTATTATAACTATTATCCATCAGCCAAACATCCAGGACTTTAAGAGGCTTGGGCCCCCAATTCACCATCTTGGAGCATAGAATAACTGGACAATGATCCGAGCCAGCTTTTTCAAGCGCAGTTTGTGTCCAGGTAACATCAGTTTCCAACCATTTCATACTCACTAGAAATCTGTCTAAACGGCTCATGGCCTTTAGTGATTTCAAATGCCAAGTATATTTTTTTTGTCCAATTTCAGATCCTGTAATCCTAGGCTGGATGTAAATGCTTTAAAACAGTCGACTTCTTGTACATAATTGCTGACTGCTACACCTTTTTGTTCATTTAATGCTAAGACAGCATTAAAATCACCCATCATGCAGCATTTTCCATGTTTAAACGGTTGAACTGCATCTGCCAAAGCTTCCCACTGTAATTTTTTCCCTGCTATATCATTTGGACCATATACATTTACCATGATGGATTGTTGTACTTCACCAAACCAGCTCCCTATGATTCCTAAGAAACCAGCTCCATCAATCACATACCCTCTTTGGAACTTCTTTTAATTCCATATACATAGTAATCCACCAGAAGAACCATCTGAGCCTTTGTAGCACCAGTCATAATCTAGATCGTGCCACAAATATGTACATAACTTCTTTTCTACCCCAGAGAGTTTGGTTTCTTGCATACTCAAAAAATCCATCTTTTCCTTGTAAATAAGTTGTTTCACTTGCCATTTCCTTTCGTGTCCCCCTAGCCCTCTAACATTGTATGTCACTATCTTCATGGACATAGCTTAATCTCTTGTCCAAGAGTAGAAGAATCTGCTTGATATGCAGAGGATTCATGCTGAGATTTAAACATATTTAGCAAAAGAGCACGGAACTCCTCCTGTTGTTTGCCATACTCAATACCCAGTTGTGAGCCAATCTCCATAATAGAGTCTACTATATTCATAGGTTGGATACTGCCCAATTGTTCAGGGTGTTTAGGTTTAGGGGGTAGAATTGAAGAATGTGCTCCCCCTATCCAGTCTGCTAAGGTTGCTATGTTTCTGTTGCGAGATGAGTCATCCAATTTTCTTGTTTGGCTCCTTGTTTTGGGTCGACCCCTACTGTTCTTTCCACATACTTCAGACTTAGTTTTTGTTCTTTCCACCTCATGTTGAGTTTTTGCTCTGTCCACCCCATAACCAAGCAGAGGGAAATTATCCCATGTGACTTGGATGTCTGTCAGACTTACCTCAGAATTGTCCTTGGTTTGTGAATCTTGTGTAACCTATTCATGGAGTATAGGGGTGGTCATAATCTCTTTCCCTGGGGTCACCAATGTCTCCCCACAAATAATAGAATTGTCAGACAACTTAGTGAGATCATCATCTCCCACTATAGTGTTCAGAGTATCCATAGAAGTCGTAGTGTAGTTTATAGGGGAAGCTACCTCTGGGGTGATCTCTCCAGACATTTGGTGTGAGATTACTATTGCCAGTGGTGCCTGGGTTGAACCTTTTGATTCTGCCAGTAATGTATTCTTTGCCACTGTAGAAGAGGGGGTATGCAACTGAGGAATCATAGTTGGTTGCCAAGGAATTATCATCTTTGAAGTGGAAGTCAAATGCGTTGGTGATGCTAACTTATCCCTTGCAACTAGTTCCTTTTCTACATCCGAAATTGCCTCTTCATCTAAGTTATCTTCTGACTGGCCTATGGATGAGTCAGAATCGGTGAATAGGTCATCACGCCTGTAAGGTTCAACCTCAGCCACTTCCACTACATATAGTATATAGGCGATACTATCAATCTGAACCTGCATGCTTTTCTCGATTTTAGCACCTATTTGAACCTGAACATCTATATACGTTACTTCCAAATTCCTTTTAGTAAGTGTTATATCAGCAATACTAAGGTGAGATCCCAGCTTGTTACCAATAGTGGCAAGGAAGGATTGAGTCTAAGCATGAGTGGGCAGTCCGTAGATTCCAAGGTGGCAAGTACGTTTATGTGCTGGAGCTTGAGAGGACCAAGGTGATATATCAGAAACCCAATTTGCCAGCCATTCTTTGTCATTTTTCATAAAGTTAAGTCTAGGGGTTCCTCCTCCCAAAGCAACACTTTTCCTGGTCCAAAGGTGTTGGCCATAACATTTAGATACCCGGCTGACTTCAGCCCCTTCTGAAGATCCCGCAGATTATGATTATGGACGATGGTGGCAACCAGGCTGCGTGCAAGCCAGGAATCCGGGGTCACACTAGAGTTGAAGACAAGGTCCACATTCATAGTAGGGGTAGATGACGAGCCATTCACCATCACTGAAGGAAGAGTACTCTGAGCCAACTTTAGTGGAAGGGGATTGCTTGTAGGTTTTTCTGCCTTGACAGGTCTATTCCTTAAAAATCTTGCTAGATTAGACTGCAGCCGATAGGAGCCAATCCAGGTGTTGCTGAGCTTAAACTGTAGATGATCTACATCTTCTACCTTCGCAAATTCCACAAACCGAAGAGCATTCCTTTGTTATTGAGTTTCCGTGCAATACTGAGGCTTTGAATGACTCCCTGGTGTTTTAAGACACGATGTAGTCTATCCATGTCACACCCTTTCGGAAAATTGGTAAGATAGAAACTGTATACACCAGACATTTGCTCACCAGCAGACTTGGGGGTGGCGTAGATTCTAGGACCTAATCTCGAGTGAACAGGAAATGGATTTTGATTTGGAATGTAAGGTTCAAACGGCTTCTGTGCGTATACTAAAGGGGCCTTTCCGTCTTTGATGGCGGCTCACCGCATCAACCTCAGCTGATGAGGAGGAATGGACCAAGAAGACATCGTCGAGCAGAGGTTGTAATGCTGGAAAAGGCGAAAAACGGGTAGAGTTTGAAAGTGCTAGTATCTCCCCCGGTGCGTGAGGCACCCTTGGGGAGAGGGTTGTTTGTGTAGCGGTGGCTCAGGCAGAGTGACCACCGATTGAGAGAACGATGGAGGAAGATGATCTACAGTAGGAAATCGCCATCTACAGTAGAAAATTAGAAAAAAAACGTAAGAAACAAAAAACGAACGTAGGAGATTTTGGTTATTGTTCCAACAGCGATGGGAATATTACTGTTTCATGTATCAAAAAGTACATTGTTCACAAGCTCCATTTATGCAGTGACCACGAGGTTTTTTTCATGTTCATTTTTATGTAAAATGGTGAATTGATGAGCAAAGTGTTAGTGATGAAGTCCAAGTCCAAGATGGCTGCCAACCACCATGATTAAATCCAAGTCCAAGATGGCTGCCAATCACCATGATTAAATCCAAGTCCAAGATGGGATAGGAGCCGTCAGGCACCTGAAATCTAGGAAAGTTGCACTAGCAAATCTTGACAAAATCATAGAGCCGTGTATAGCAAATCTTGACTAAATCATAGAGCCGTGTATAGCTTGTATTCGTACTGTACATTATGTCTATATATTTGTATCCATACTACACAAACAGATAGTGAAGAATTTACCAAGTCTGAGTTTTCTTCTCTCAACATTTCATTCTCTTCACATCTTTGAAATTGTTTCATGGTATCAGAGCGACTTGGCTAACGCCTATCTTGTTTGCCATTTTCTCTCAAGTTCACAGTTCTTTTCAGATTTCTTTGGTACTAAGATCCTGCTCTCTTGAATTGGTTCTTCAAACTCTTCAGATTTTTCAATCCATGGCGTCCTCTATGTTCTCTGCACCAACATTACCTCCTGTCATTATATCCAAATGTGAAGGCCCGAATTACTTGGTCTGGGCATCACAAATCACTCCTATTCTCAGAAGCAACGATTTAATGGGTGTAGTTAATGGAACCAAAATTTCACCTGATGAGTTCCTACCTGCAGAAATTGATGCTGCAGGACCAAAGAAACCAAATCCGGCCTTCGTGTTGTGGTATAAGAAAGATCAATATTGTCTTTCATGGATCAATTCAACCTTATCAGATCGGATTCTTAACTTGGTCTTTCATCTCAAGCGAGCAGCCGCTGTTTGGGAATTTCTCGCCACCAAGTACGGCGGCAAATCAAGAACCAAAATTTTTGACCTTCGTTGTCGACTTCAAACGATGTCTCAAGGATCGAAAACTTGTGCCGATTACCTTGATTCAGCCAAAGCCATTGTTGCAGAACTTCGAGCTACCGGGTCAGAAATCGCAGATGATGACCTAATCTCGTATGTTGCCGGAGGTTTGCAGCCACAATTCGACTTGTTTGTGGCAAATATTAACTTGCTACGGGATGAACACACCATGGAATTTGAGAAATTCAAGCGATCTCTTCTTTCCTGCGCTGCCAAAGTCTCGTTGCCCACCGTGGAGCCCGCTGCCTTTTACGGGAAATCCGGCGGAGAAAAGTTGCAAATTCGGACTTCGCGAGGAGGAGATGGAAATCACCTTGGTAAGCATGGGAATTCTTATCACAGAAATCAATTGGGAAAACACACTAGTCCTGGGAATTATTATGGTGGGCCTAGGAATTATTATGGTAGGCCTGGGAACTCTTATTATGAAAATGATGGACCTGGGAATTCTTATCACGAAAATCAATTGGGAAAACATACTAGTGGGCCTGAGAATTATTATGGTGGGCCTGGAAATTATTCTGGTAATTACAATTCTGCTGGGCAGAAATCAAGACAAGGCCCAAATATTTTTAATCACAATTCTGTTGGGCCGCGCAATTTGGGACGTGGCAGAGGACGTCAGCAGATGACCAACTCTCGGACCAATGAGCAACAATTTTCTGTTGATTATGATCGGGAAAACATTGATAAAAATGATCAGTCTGAAAATGTTGTGAAATACCAGATCTGCATCGATACTATCATACAACCCTTGATTGTACCAACGAATGAATTTTTCCTATCAGGGTCGTCATCCCCCATCTAGCCTAGCTGCTATGGCTGCACATACAAACTTCGATATTAATGACAGTGTGTGGTTTGTGGACAGTGGGGCTAATCATCATATTACTAATAATTCTTCTTCTCTTTTACAGCAGCAACCCTATTCTGGGTCAGATTCAGTAGCCGTCGGTAATGGTACAGGTTTACATATTTTGAACACTGGCACCCTTATATTCAAATTACCTACTCGTCCCTTAAAATTATCTCGTGTCCTGCATTGTCCTAATGCTGCTGCTAATCTATTATCTACTCATCAATTTTGTGTCGATAACCATTGCTATTTTGTTCTTATTGACTTTGATTATTTCATTAAGGACAAAAAGAC